>CABHPR010144598.1:15484-32404 GCA_902168415.1 Peromyscus melanophrys | reverse complement strand
AGAGAGAGAGAGAGAGAGAGAGAGAGAGAGAGAGAGAGAGAGAGAGAGAGAGAGAAAGAATATGGGCCTAGCATAGGCTTTTGTAACCTCAAAATCCAATCCCAGTGACACACGTCCTCCAACAAAGACACATCTATTCCAACAAGGCCACACCTCCTAATCCTTCTAAACTTTTCAAACAGTTCCACTCCCTGGTGACCAAGCATTCAAATATATGAGCCTATGGGGGCCATTCTATTTCAAACCACCACATTCCACTTGCTGGCCCCCCACAGACTTGTGGTCTTATCATAACACAAAAATGCACTGGCTCAACTTCAAATGTCCCCATAGTCTATCACAGTCTCAACACTGTGTAAGAGTCCAAAGTTTCTTCTGAGACACATGGCAATCTCTTAATTGTAATCCCCTGTAAAATCAAAATCCAGAAGCAGGTCACATACTTACAACAAACAACGGCACCAGAATATACATGACCATTCCAAAAGGGAGGACCAGGAGCATAATGGGGAAATACTGGACCAAAGCAAGACCAAGAACCAGCTGGGCAAACTCCAAACTCTGCATCTCCGGGTCTGATGTCAAAGTACTCCAGCTCTCCATCTCCTTTCAGCTTTGTAGACTACACCACACTTTTTCTCTTGGGCTGGTGCTACACCTGGTCTACAGCTTTCCTTGGCAGATATTCCCACTGCTCTGGCATCTCCAACATCTTGAGGTCTACAACAAAATCCAGGTTTTACTCTCATATCTTCATGCTGGGGGGCGGGACAAAACAGCTTGACCACACAGCTGCCATGACAGGCTTAGGGGCCCAGACACAGCTGCCATGACAGGCTTACTGGCAGGTACCACTGGTCCCCAGGAAAAGCCATAAACTGGCACCACCTAAGAATGGGCCAATCAGCATCCCAGGGGAAAATACATTAACGTTCCAACCATTATAAGATATCACCAGGTGTCCTTTAGCCCAGCACACACCCATTTCCCTTTTACCAAGACGCCTCTAGACAAATGTCAGCCAATCAGGGTCCTGAACCCTGAAAATCCTCTCACCCCCAACCTCAAATGATAAAAAACAAAAAAAACCCACCCTGCCCGGCTCGGCACTCTCTGGTCATACTGCTGCCTTGGATACAGGGAGGGTCCAAGCTTGAGCTTGCTTGAATAAAGGCTTTTTGCTTTTGCATACTGATTAAGATTCCTTGGTAGTCTTTGGGGGACCCCGTGATCTGGGCATAATACATGCAATGGATTCTCTGGGCCTCTATGCAGGGACACCTTTGACATATGCCTAATCTCAGTGGCTTTTTGGAACTGGTGCCAGGGAGCAGGGTATTGCTAAGAGAGGCCTGATCATGCTGCTGGTTGGTGGAATGTAGACTTTGGGACTTTGGATTAGGAAGCAGTTGAATGCTTTAAGTGGGGCTTAATGAGCCATACTAGTAAGAGCACAGAAAACAGTAGTGCTGAGAGCAACGTAAATTATGATGGCCTGGCTCAATATGTTTCAGAGGAGAGGAATGTGAGTATGTGGCCTAGAGACCATTCTTGTGATGTATTGAATGTGGTACCCTTGTCATAAAAGTCTGTCTGGGGCTAAATTGAAGAGTTTGGGATTGATGGTGTTGGCAGAGGAGATTTCAAGACAACCTAGTCATGACTGTGTCATATGGTTATTAGTAATCACACAGCTCTCTAATGAAAAAGAGCAAGATGGACAAAGAGAAAAACAAAACATACAGAGAGGAGAAAGGGAACACCAGGAACTGTAATGGAGCTAAGTCTGTTGCCCATGGAGATAAAAAGTTTACTGAAATAAAGGGAGTGGTGACCTCAGGGCAAGACCCCACTCCTGGTACCAACTTTTGTCTTAGTCACTGTTCTATTGTTGCGAAGAGACACCATAACCAAGGCAACTCTTATAACAGGAAGCATGTAACTGGGGGCTTGCTTACAGTTTCAGAAGTTTAGTCCAATAGCATCGTGGTGGGGGAACATGGCGGCAGGAAGCATGGCAGCATCCATAGCACTGGAGCAGTAGCTGAGAGCTACATCTTGATCTCCAGGCCCTTGTGATCAACCATTCAAATATATGAGCCCACGGGAGCCATTCTCATTCAAACCACCACACATCTGGAGGTGCCCTTGGGTACACTGATGTTGACCTCTGTGTGGACTGCAGCATTAGGTCAAACCTTGTGATAATGCCAGTGCATTTAGCATTCAAAAGGGGTAAGTTCTGTGTGGTCCACCATGATTGATAAGGAAGTCAGAGTCATTGTGATAAGTTCATAAAAGACCTCAATTCTCCCTAAGCAAGACTGTCTTAATGCACATTCCTTTCTCTTGGAGGTCAAACCCAGCCCTCAGGGAGCCTAACTTTCTGGTCACCTGGGAAAGACTTAAACCATGTGGCATTAGAGAGGGAGACTCCTCAGTGGGGTGTGTGTCTGAAGGGTGTAACTGGAAGTTTCTCTGGGACCACCTGGCCCCTCTTCCAGTGTTTCTCTGGTCCTGACCAGTCCTGTGGTCAGGACGAACCTCTCCCATCCAAGTCCTGCAGCCGCTTGGTCCCAACTAAACACACAGGGGCTTATATTATTTACAAACTGTATGGCCCATGGCTAAGAATTCTTGCTAACTAGCTCTTTCATCTTAAATTAACCCATTTCCATTAATCTATGTATTGCCATGTGGCCATGGCGTGTCCCATTACATGTTGCTCCTTGGACGGCAGGCTGGCGTCTCCCGGACTCCACCCTTCTTCTCTCTCTATCTCTGCTTGAATTCCCCACCTGCCTCTAAGCTGCCTTGCCATAGGCCAAAGCTGCTTTATTTATTAGCCAATGGGAGCAACACATATATTCACAGTGTACAGAAAGGCATCCCACAGCAGAAGGGCAACACATGATGGGGTCCCCCAAACAGAGCCAATGGCAGGTGTGGTGAGGGAGAGGCTAAGCTGTCATGTATCAGAAACAGGAGGAGGCTTCTTCAACCAGCCCAGACTTCCCAGCAGACACAGCTCAGGAATTCAGGGCAAGATGCACTTAAGCAGACATGGGAGCAGTGCTGTGGCATGGGGTGTGCTACAAGCCACAGAAATATATGAAGTAGGATTTCAGCTGATTATGACAAGCTACACCTGGAAGAAGCCAAGTGTAGCTAGAGTTTTCCTGCCTAGCCCACAATCAGGACAAATCTCTCTCAATTGCCAGTCCCACAGCCGCTCAGACCAAGTAAACACAGAGACTTATATTGCTTACAAACTGTATGGCCGTGGCAGGCTTCTTGCTAACTGTTCTTATATCTTAAATTAATCCATTTCTATAAATTTATACCTTGCCACGTTGCTCGTGGCGTACCAGCATCTTCACATGCTGCTAGTCATGGCAGCAGCTGGCAGTGACTCCCTCCGCCTTCCTGTTCTTTTAATTCTATTAGTCCCTCCTATACTTCCTGCCTAGCCACTGGCCAATCAGTGTTTTATTTATTAACCAATCAGAGCAATTTGACATACAGACCATCCCACAGCAGCCAAGGGCCTTCCAGAGGTCAAGGTCAGAGTTGAGGCTCAAGGAGTCTTGGTGATATTGGTTTTTGATTATTAGCCATTTCCTACTATGAATTTCTCATGTGCTATTGTAGCTTTTCCATCATTCATTGGGCACCATTTCCCCTCTGCTAATGGAATATTTAGGTAACCTTCTGTGCTGACAGCTATGCACAGCCAGAACCCCATTTCAAGCCTCCCTGTAATTATCACCATTGGCAGCATCTGACCAGGTCCATCCCCAGATGGACGAAAGTATCTAATCAGAGATACCTCTGTACTCTCTAAGAGCAGACTTAAGCATCCAGACTACCTGTTTGAGAAGGCCTGGCAGATATGCTAACTAAGCCTAACTTTCTCCGTTCCAAAGTCTTGTCTCTAGTTTTAGATCCACCCTTAACAATTAATTCAGAACTAAAGGGTTCCAACTTACAGGAACATCCAGCTGTGATGGAAGTTGCCTAGCCAAGTTGCCTTCTATCGACACTTGCCAGAAACAGTGGGAGCAGAAATAGCTTGTAGAGATAAGAGTCAAAGGGATAAAAAGGCAGTTTTATTTTCAGAGAAGAGCTAGACGGAGAAGAGAAAAGAGAATGGAAGAACTAGATGGGAAAGAACTGAAGAGGAAGATACCGAGATGGGGAAGAACTAGATTGAAGGGCTAGAAGAGAGTACTAGAGGAATGAGATGGAAGATGAGAAAGAGCCAGATGGGAAAGAACAAGATGAGAAAGAAGGAGATGGGAGAGGAGCTAAGATGGAAAGGAACTAGATGGATGAGAACCTAGATGGGGCGGAATTAAGATGAGAGAATTAAGATAGAACTTAGAGGACAGCAGATAAATGTAGAGAGAAATCAGGCAAGAAAGGAGCTAGGCACGAGAACAGAACTGAAGCTGTGTAGATAGGATTTTATCCCAGAGGAATAAAGTAGATGGACAAAGAGCTTGGTGTACTTAGATTCATTTCCCAAAAATAATTCTCACCATTCATAGTTTCTCTTCTGGGCCCCTGGGAAGTATGTTATTAAGGCTGGCCTTTTATTAATATACAAGAGGGGTGCACTGGGGTTGGGGCTAAGCTTCCAAGGATGAGAAACCAGCTGTAGCTGCTGACAGCTCCTTTCAGGGCCACTTGACATGCTCAGAGTGCACACACAAGCCTGGAATAGCTCTGTGTTTACAGGCTCCAGGTCAACTGGGTGTGCCTCATAGGCACCTGACACTTGGGCACCTCCAAGTGTGACCTGGGGACCAGCAGCATTGGCATCACAGGAAGCTTGTTAAAAGTGGAAAATCCTGGGGCCTACAACAGACAGGTGAGCTGGAATCTCTATCTCAATGGACATTTCATGAGCATTGAAGTTTGATACATCAGAAAAAGTCCACTTTTGCAAAGCAGGATTTCATTTTACCTCTAAAAAGAAATCCTTTATCAGTGCACTGATGAGTGGACGTGTAAAGCCTGGTAAGGGAAGACTAGAAGGATTTGTCCACACCACTGGGAATTAAGCAGATGGGACTCAAGCCTGATTAAAGAGAGAAAAGAAAGTTTAAAGGGCTGTTTTGGTGTAAAATGAGGCTGAGAAGACCTCAGCCGTGCTGCCTAGCAGATGGCCTGGGTTTTCACTGGACTGACGTCTCCTTCCTTAGGACATGGGCAGCTGAGGTGAAGCTCTTGGCTGCTCATCGTCACCCCCCCTCAGTAGATGACCCAACCCAGCACCCCATACATGTCCTAGGCCATAAGCTCAGTTGAAAACACCCAACGCTAAAAAGCTTCAAAGGCCTGGGTGACAAGCTGCACGCAGGCTCCTACCTGCCATCTTGGAAATGTGTTGTGAGTCATCCTTGAGCATGTGGACATCCAACACAATCTAGCAAACTCCTGTGCAAACTGCCCAGTGCACATAAGCTTCTGATGAGCAGACTCGGGCAAGTGGGAGGGACAGGTCCACAAATTTTGCCAAACCAGCAGAGGCTCTGTTTGGTCCTTCTGCACAATGCTGTCATCTCTAGAGCTTGGTCCCACAGTGTGTACTGGATAATTCTCCTGTCAGGTAACAGTCCCACGGTGCTTCAGAAGCAGAGCCCCGGGGGACAAAGACAGGTGCTTCTCACTCAGCAGCTTCATTCAGCCAGTGCTGTCCCAGAAGAGTTCCCACATGGACAACAAACTCAAGCAGCCCTGCTGTTGGAGTATCGGAGCCAAAAGAGACCTCACTCACCCGAAGCACTTCTTCCCTTATTAATCACGGCCAGGAGGCAGTGAACGGGGCCAGAGCTGAAGACCGACTGCATCAGAAGCTTCACAGCTGTGTGATCTTACGTTATCAAATATTGACTCTGTTCCTGGTTTCCTCACATGCCACACAGGAATGCTGGTAGTGCCGCCGACCCAGAGCTGCTCTGAGAGTCAAATAGAACCACCAGCCTCCCACCTTTAGGAGACCACCAGACTACATAGTACGCACCTAGCCAAGGGGAGCTGTGTAACTGTTGAAGCTGCTTCCGGCCTGGAATCTCAGTGATGGGGAAGTAAGCCAGGTGCTAGAGGATGCTCTCTCAGGGAGGAGGCATCACATGGGCTAGAGGAAGTGGAGGTCTGGAGAGGGTTTAAGAGGTACTGATTCTGGTGGAGCAGGGAACCTCATGCTCTCTGTCTTCTACCTCTTCATTTTTTAATTTTTTTTTATTTTTTTATTTTTTTGGCTGGAATACACTCTCACACTTGGATGGACACACACACCCTGAAACAGATCTGCAGCTGTCACGAGAGAGATAACATGGGAACAACTGCCAACAGCTGGGCTCCCAGCCCCACTGGCTCACGCTGTTCCAGCTCCAGCTGTGAGGAAAGAGGAAGACCGGAACCAAAATCAGCCTCCCCCACCCCTGAGAAAATCCACCTAGATTACACAGCTGCCTTCTCTGCCTCCTCCCCCTTGGGCTTGCAGCTGGAGCATGGGAAATTGGATGGGGAGGTGAGGAGCTGGGAGGCCAGGAAATTGACTCTGTTTATTCCTGTCTTCCTGGAGTGTAAGCAGAGGACCTCTCCCACTCCCCCCACCCGCCGCCATGGATCTGGGTGTCTAGCCTGGCCTACAGCTGTTGTGTCTGGGCTGGGCATCTGTCCTGCTCCACTATGAGGGGAGGAGGAGGGGCTTTCCACTCATTTTCAACAGTGGTTTCCAGCCCTGGCTGTGCATGACAATCACCCAGGTCATCCTGCAGCACCCCCAGAACAACTGAGTGTGGGGAGAGTCTCTTCAAGGAGAGCCAGCGTGCTGGTACTTTTTAAAAATTCTTAGGTGATTGTAATGTTCATGGTTGAAAACCTGTGACTGATAAGGAAAAACAAGGCTCTTGGGAGCCATACATCACTGACTTCCATGACTTTGGAAACAGTTCAGCTCGTGCTTGCCACATCCAGCATAGCTTTGGGATCAGACCTGACCACGGTGGCGAGGGAATGAAGGAAAGACAGACAGATGGGCATAGGGACAGAAAGCTGGGATCCAGTGGTCTGGGCTCTCTGCTGGAGAAACCACAGGCCCTCAGAAGCCCAGCGTGTTTGTTGTATAGAGTAGAACAGAGAAGCATGGCCATTGCAAAAAGCTTCAAAAGAAGGCAGGGTTTCTGGTGCACAGCTGGATCAAAGAGGTGGGTTTAGCTAGTCTTCGTAGGACAACTCTGCAGGGGAGCAGTCTTCAAGTCATGAGTATCTGGAAGGGGGGACTATGATGGACTTTTTCTGCACACACTGTCAATGCTCGCACTTGGCTCCCTGAGGAAGGCTTTGCCCTCCCTCTGAGCCTGAGGCTGTGGGGTCCTCAACATGACTGTGCCTGTGTCAACAACACTCAAGACTTCACTCACTCAGGCCTTCCTCCAATCCCTATACATGCTCTTAATTTATAGATGGGAAATGTGAGGCCTGGGGAGCTGTGCCCAAACCCAAATCCAGCGTCACTTACACTGACCATACCACAGCAAACAAATGATATGTTTGTGAACACGCGGGCCTTGAAGGATGGTATCAATAGTGACATTTGCTATCAATAGTGACACTTGTTATCAATAGTGACAAGACAAGGCACCAGCCAATCAAAAACTGGGCAGAGGAAGGGCTGTGAACCTTCTGAATGTCATCATCTGGCCTTGGATAGATAAGGACAGGCAGGCTTCAAAAGGCCCACATTTGCTGATCCCCAGCCGCACTCAGTGAATCTTAACCCCTAAGGCTGGTAGTCCCACCCTTATGCCTGGGTGAGATCAGTCCCATCCTTTACAGAGGCGTGTCTGTCTCCATGAGTCATAGGGAGTCAATAAGTCCTGTGGTTCATAGTCTGGACCTTCTTCTGTGTACAGAGGGCTCCCAAATTCCTTGGTGAAACACAGATGCATGACTTCCAGGGCACACCTGGGCCTTTTCTCATGTCTGTTTTCACAAATGTGGATTGTGCTACAGGGGTACACACAGCTAGGAGAGGGGGTGAGCAAATGGATAGCTGTGCTCACGGGATTTGGAAAATAAATGGACTTCAGATAACATGTCCAGATGTGTCCTTATGTGGGGACATGAGGCTCCTTGCAGACATGGATATCGAAGGGGGAGGAAATAAAATGGAGATGGGCACAGGCCAGAGACATGCTTCTCTTGTGCTACCAAATTTGGGGTGCAGGGGGCAATATTCCAGGAATTTGAGAATTTTACATTAGAACTTGGGTTTTCAAATCACTACAATATGCCTTTGTGGAGATGGGAGATAGAATACATTTTAGTAATCATTTCAAGCTTAATTCATAACTTTGAAATAATAGATTGAGTGATTGAAACTTGTGTTCCAGGTACTGTGGCCATGTCTGCTAGATGAGTGTACCAAATCTAAGGATGCCACTCAGAAAGCAGAGGGCACTCGGAGTTTCACACCTCCTTGGAGTCTTTGTGCTGTGCAAACAAATCCTGCATAGCCTGGGCTGGCAGGAAATCAACTGAAGCTCCATCAGATCAAGGAGCAAGTGTGGGGCCAGGACCAGGGAAGGGCCGTCATGGATGTTCTCAGTCTTAAAGAGCTTGCCTGGCCTGGCCTGCAGTGCCCCTTCATAGACAGCAGGCTCCTGAGTGGAAGTTGCCTTATTTATTTTTCATCTCAGCATCAAGACATTGAAGTAAAGTCCCCAGGTCCCCTTCCCCATAGCAAGTCAACTGTCCCACATGATACCACAGCACACTGGCTCACAGGGGTTTCTGATCAAGCTGACACCAAATCTCAGTGGAGTATGTTGGCCTTACTCACTGCCCAAGTCAAGGCCTCCAGTTTGAAGAGCTATATCTGCCATTCTCCGTGAGCACTGTGGAGAGTAATCTCAAATAAAGGGATTAGGAGAAGCTTCATTGGGTGAAAACGTTTATGACTGGCTGATGGCTGAACACACACAGACAAGGGACGCTCATCCAGGAGCCAAGGGCAGGAGGTGGTGAAACAAGACTGTTTGAAAAGACTGTGATAGGGGTCAAGTGGGCTGGGTGCAAGTGAGCGGGGCATGGTGCACTAGGTTCCGAGTCCTGTGAACTGTGTGCAAGTGAGGGAGCGGGTGTGAGTGCAGTAGGTTCTGAGTCCTGTGGGATGTGTGCAAGTGAGCAGGTGTGAGTGCAATAGGTTCTGGGTTCTGTGGGCTGTGTGCAAGTCATCAGGTCTGAGTGCAGTAGGTTCCGAGTTCTGTGGGCTGTGTGCAAGTGGGCAGGTGTGAGTACAGTAGGTTCCGAGTCCTGAACTGGGAGATTTCAGAAGAAGCCAGCGGTGGTGGGCTTTCTTGACCTCCATGACAAGCAGGTCCAGGGCCATTTTTGCCTCCACCCTGACTTTCTCAGCTGCGCTCCCTGAGGCCACCCGCCAGCAAAGGTCTTCATGATATTGATCGTTTTGACGACAGCTAGGTGTGCTCTCTAGAAGGGCAGCTTGATTGCCACCCATGCAGAGACTGGACTGTTTCACAGAGTGGGAGTGTTTTGCACACCTCTGAAGCACCAGCCAGAAGCTGCTCCAAAAGGTGCCTAACTACATGACTGAGAACTCTCGAGCTTTGCCCCCTAGAGGCCGTCTGCGGCAGCACACGCTGCATTCATCTCCCAGTCTTTTCTGTCTGTTCCTCCTTCCTTCCGCAGTCTCCAGCCAGTGTCCTCCTGCATGCCAGGGAACCATGAGAGCGAAGAACAAGTCACACAAGCATCAGACAAGGACAGGGCTCCAGAAGCCCCACGGTTGACTGAATGAGCAGAAGCACAAAGTGTCCCGGTGTACCGAGAGGCAGGTCTCAAGTGGCCACTGGCTTTGTTTTCTCTTGCAGGCTGTGTGTGTTGTTGCATATGAAATCTTGCAGGGAAGAGGCAGGAATGTCTTGAGAAGCCTAGTCCTTGAGATGTGAGGCCAGAGGAGAACCTTCCTCTCAGCGTGTTGGCTTTTCATGGGATGGCGTGGCCCTGCCCAACCCTCTCTTCCTGCATAGACGCCATTTCTTGAAGCAACCCCCCACTCAGCCTCCCTTCGCCTCTCCCTCTGCTTTGCCTCTGTCTAGCACCTGAGTAAGAACAAAGTGGATGATGATGTTGATGAATAGGCCAGATGAATACCAAGCTGCCCTTGCCTTCACACCTCTGTCCCAAACACACATCCTGACTGACGCCCCCACCTCCCCACCACATGCATGCAGCAGGAAACAAGGCAGCAGAGGGAGAGCAGGCCTTCATTCTTGAGTTCAATGTAGATTTCTTCTGACCATGTTTCAAGCTCATTAATACCTTGCTCCCAGGATTCAAAGAAGGCGCAGGCAAACAGGATGAAGCCTTGTCTACCAAGTTGATCTGTAGTGGAGTGGGCTCCACACCAGAGCACTGTGGTCCCTCCACAGCCCTGCCATACAAACTGTGGCTTGCATTTTTCTGACCCAGTTGCCTGTGCAGATGCTTATAAAAAGGTTATCCAAGCTTATCCAAGGCTTCCAGGAAGAGGCCTACTTCCTTGACTGTACTGAGGACTGGATGGCTGACCTAGCCAGAAGGCCCCAACCTAGCTCTCCCTGATTCAATTCCTTGGTTGCTTTGACTTATAGAAGATGGTTGAAGATTTACGTTTCTAAAGACAGAGGCGGCTAAACCCCGCCCCATCCTATATTCCAGGTCACATAGTCACCATTGCATCCTCACAGTCACCGCCTGGGTTGCTGCTCCTCTTCACTCTGAAGACAAGGAAAACCGGAGAGGTCTGTACCAGGCTTTTTCTTTTGGGCCACCAACCAGCTCCCAAATCATGACATGGAGACTTACTAGTTTTGAATGCTCAGCCTAGCTTAGGCATGTGTCTGGCTAGCTCTTTTAACTTAAATTAACCTGTTTTTCTTTATCTATCTTTTGCCTCAGGGCTTTTTACCTTTTCTTATTTTCTTGCTGTCTCTATGTCTGGCTGACCCACAGCTGCCTGGCTTCTGGCTCTGGGCTCCTCCTCCTCCTCCTCCTCCTCCTCCTCCTCCTCCTCCTCCTTCTCCTCCTCCTCCTTCTAGATTTTTCCTCCTATTCTTCTCTCTGCCCACCAGCCCTGCCTATCCCTCTCTGTGCCTAGCTATTGGCTGTTCAGCTCTTTATTAGACCAATCAGGTGCCTTAGGCAGGCAAGCTTGGATAAGCTTGGATAACCCTTTTATAAGCACCTGCACAAGCAACTGGATCCGAAAACTGCAAGACACGGTTTGTGAGGCTTGGTGTATGGCAGGGCTGTGGAGGGAACGCAGTGCTCTGGTGTGGAGCCCACTCCACTGCAGATCAACTTGGTAGACAAGGCTTCATCCTGTTTGCCTGTGCCTTCTTTGAATCCTGGAATTCAAAACAAATGCAACACATCTTTTCATAATTAAACAAATGCAGCATAAACAAAAGTAACACACCTTTACACAGTTAACGTAATAGTCTGCAGTAAAAACAAGTGTCACACATCTTTACATAGTTAAAATAATATTCTGCAACCGAGGTTAAGTAGCCCAGAAATTCTCTAGGGTCCTCTGACAAGAAAGCAGTGGAGCACAGATTTAAACCAAATCATGCCAGGCATTCAGTCCCACAGTCTTTCCATTACAGTAACACAAATATGGCCAGATCTAAGGTGTCTTTTGGTGTCTTGTCCATCAAGATTCCACCTGCTTATCATGCTCCGGCCCTTTCACCAACATAAACAGATACAAACTCTCTGCACCTTCTAGGATGTGCACATTGCTACTTTACAGGAAATGTGGAGAGGGTTCCCCTGCCTGCAGAAACAAACATCCCCACCGGAGAGGGCCCTTCATCTTCTGTTTGAACAAAAAAGAACATTAGAAGCACCTTTCTTCCAGGAGAGGGGCAGGTTTCTGTCCATAATTCTCCCATGGACCAGCCATTTTTTTTAAAGATGTATTTATTTATTTATTTGTTTGTTTGTTTATTATGTATACAGTATTCTGCCTGCATGTGTACCTGCAGGCCAGAAGAGGGAACCAGATCTCATTGTAAATATTTGTGAGCTACTATGTGGTTGACGGGAATTGAACTCCAGACCTCTAGCAGAGCAGCCAGTGCTCTTAACCTCTGAGCCATCTCTCCAGCCCTCTAGGCCCAGCCCTCTTAACTAAGAGACCTTTGACAGTTACTTCTCCCTTCATTTAATGACCCTTTGAGCCTTGTCAGCTGTGATGATGATTCCGCAAGCCAGTATTTTCTCAGGCTACCTTTGGATGGAGTGTTCGAAACCTGGGGATGGCCTCCCAGGTCCTAGAGTTGAAAGAGGAAACTAAAGCTAACAGAAAGAAACGGGTTGTTTAGAGGTGTGACCAGAAAGAAACTGAACAAATGCCAGAGTCCAGCTCAGCGTTTCTAAATCCACGGAACAGCATCCTGATCTTACAGAACAGCATCCTGATCTCGACCCAGTCCCGTGTCTCCCCACCACACTCAGGCTTCCAGCTTTGTTCTGGTTTTGATGTTGCTGGTTTTGTTTCTTTTGAGTCAGTATTTTGTTCTGTAGTCCAGGCTGGCCTTGAACTTGTAATAATCCTCCTGCCTTAGCCTCCTAAGTGCTAAGATTACAAGCAGACTGAGTTTTAATGGGATTCCATGGAAACTTTCATCTCTCTCTCTTTTTTTTTAAGGGCTTTATTTTAATTTTCCCACGTGTTTGTATACATGTGTATGTGGTGGTTTGAATAAGAAAGGCCCCCATAGGCTCATATATTTGAATGCTTAAGGAGTGGCACTATTTGAAAGGATTAGGAGGTGTGGCCTTGTTGGAGGAAGTGTGTCTATGAGTGGCATGAGCTTTGAGGTTTCAGAAGCCCATGCCAGGCCCAGTGTCTCTCTCTTCCTGCTGCCTGTGGATCTGGATGTAGAACTCTCAGCTGCTTCTCCAGCACCTTGTCTGCCCGTGTGCCGCCATGCTCCCCACCATGATGACAATGGACTAAACCTCTGAACTGTAAGCCAGCCCCCATTAACTGGTTTCCTTTATAAGAGTTGCTGTCTGTGTTCATGGTGTCTCTTCACAGCAGCAGAACACCAAGATGTATTCATGCCTGCGTGAGTATATGCCACATATCTGTGGGTGTAAACGGAGGCCAGAAGAGGGGATCAGACCCCTAAAGGCTGGAGTTTTAGGCTTCTGTGGATCACCCGACATGACTATTGGTAACCAAACTCAAGTCCTGCAGGAGAGTATGTACTTTTAACCTGTGAGCCATCGCTTAGCACCTCTTCTTTATAGTAACACTGATTAAAATGAGCTCTTGGGCCTTATGAAAGGCAAAGTATAAACCAGCTTTTTTTTTTTTTTTTCGATGAAAGACTAAATCAAATTGAGTTGGTTCGTTTTGAATTTGTGGTCAATATCCAGATCTATTTTTGCCTCTAATAGTCCATGCCGTGTGATCTCTGGACAGCGAACAGTGTCCTTCTCTGTCCTGTGCAGACAGCACTCTTCAGGACAGTGCCTCTTTGATGAGTCAACGCTCTTCTAAGTGGACAGGGCCAGGGCAGGGGTCCAGACAAACCTTCTTTAGAGCCTGTTTCTGGACCAAATGTTAATTTAGCTGGAACTTTCTTTGTTTCCGGAAGGGCCAGGCTGAGATGAGATGGTGTAGTGGAGGGAAAGAGCCCTTTGTGGAGTTAAGGATCTAAGTCCCCCCTGTGTGTCCTGCCAGCTTCCTGAGTGGTCTCAGGTGTCCCTCATCCAGGCCTCCGTTTCCCCACCTGTGGGAAGAAGGGTGGGGCCAGATTCTGTCTTTCTGAAGAAGTCCACTGTTCCCCATGTTCTGTCCCCATCTTTGTCTTTCCTCTCTTTGGCTTGGCTGTGTGTGCCAATCGGAGTATGAGAAGCATAAGATCCCCAGATGGAGGGGAAGAAAGATTTAGTCTAAGAGATAGATGACCAAGAAGAACATTGCTAGTGAGGAGAGAAAGAAGTTTGCACAAGGCTTTTTATAGAGCCTTGCTGGCCCTGCACCGTGAGTTGCCAACACACACATACACACACACATACACACACACACACACACACACACACACACACACACACACACCAGGCAGCAGCCAGTGAATGCCGCATTATGGTGCTGGAACCCTCCAGGCAGAAGTTGCTATTTGCAGAGTCCATCAGAGCAGTCTGAGGGAGTGAGAAGTCAGAGCTGTCAGCTTTCACCGGGCCTAGCCAGACTGTGGTTAGCCCAGGGACCTCCCGGGGAGACCAGAGCAGAGGAAATCAGGTTGGAAAGTCACTGGCAGCCTGCATTTGACCCCATGGAAAGTGCTGACTTGAGCTAAAAGGAATGTCACAATTTAGTGTGGTCAGGCTGTGCCATTCAAACACAGTGTTCTGAGGTGGCCTCCTAGCCCATGCTGCAGCTGCCCTGGGGGACATAAAAGTTAGAATGCCCGGTCCCTGTCCTCAGAGAGCTTGCAGTCCAGTGAGAAGAGCAGAAACAACAACTGTGGCCCTGGTCTATTTTGCCAAAAGCCGATCTTGATGTAGACACACAGGCTTGGGGAGCACAGAAAACCCAGAAATTGATTCTGAGAGATGGTATATGATTAACTGTGATAACTGGATCCAGCAACACCTCTGAGGTGAGATGGTCAGGCACTTCTGAATGCCTCTGTGATGGTGTTTCATAATCACAGACTGGAGGTTTGGGGATTCTAGTGAGTGGATTCATCTCTTGACCCATTCATAACAAGATGACACTGTTGGGAAGTAGTAAAAGGTAGATGTGGTTGGAGGAAGTAAGTCCCTAGGGGGATGGCCTTGGAGCTACATTTTACTTGACATCTTCCTACTTCCTATTGCTTCCTGGATGCCATGATGTGAGCTGTTCTGCTTTCCCATGCCTTCCATACCCTGATGGACCTCTAAAAGAATGAGCAAAATAAGAGTTTCTTCCTGTCTCAGTTAGGGTTTCTATTGCGATGAAGAGACACCATGACCATGGCAACTCTTACAAAGGAAAACATTTCATTGGGGCTGGCTTACAGTTTCAGAGGTTTAGTCCATTATCATCATGGCAGGAAGCATGGCAGCATGAAGGCAGACATGGTGCTGGAGAAGGAGCTGATAATTCTACATCTTGATCCGCAGGCAGCAGAAGGAAATTGCCCACTAGGCCTAGCTTGAGCATATAAAACCTCAAAGCCCACCTCTACAGTGACACACTTCCTCCAACAAGGCCACACTTCCTCCATCAAGGCCACACCTCCTAATAGTGCCACTCCATATGGGCCAAGCATTCAAACACATAAGTCTATGGGGGCCATTCCTCTTCAAACTGCTACACCACCTAAGGTCAGATACTCTGTCACAGCTCTACAAAACTAATCCAGGGTAGGAAGGAGAAAGGGCTCGCAAAGAAGAAATGTCCCCTGAGTTTTGAAAGATAATGAAGATTTTTCCAAGGTAAAAGAGGCAAGGAGGAACATCCTTGTGTGAAGGCCCAGTGCAGGCACAGAGGTATAAGAACCCAGGGAGTCTGGAAACCTGTACTAGCTCTCTCGCAGAGCCAGGGAATAGTATGTATGGGTAGAAGGACAGCAGGATGTACTAGGAGCTTTATAAGTTGAACTGTGTCTCTCCCAAAGAGAAGTTTAAGTCACAACCTCTAGTAACTGTGCATGTTACTGTATTTCTTTCTTTTTTATTTAATGTTCTTTGGTGTTTTCCTGCATGTATGTCTGTATGAGAGTGTCAGATCCCCTGGAACTGGTGTTACAGACAGGTGTGATTTGCCATGTGGGTACTGGGAATTGAACCTGGGTCTTCTAGAGGAGCAGCCAATGCTCTGATCTGCTGAACCATCTCTCTAGCCCCTGCATGTGACTTTATTTAGAGATTAAGGTCTTTGCGGGTCTAATTAAGTGAGAGGGATGTCACATCAGCTGTGTGAAAAGCATAAATTCAGTGACTGGTGTCCTTATCAGAGGAGTGTTTGGCTGTGGACTCAGTGGGTAGGACACCGTGGGAAGATGGAAACAGAGATTTGAGCACTACATCTAAAAGCCAAGAAACACAGAGAATGGTCAACAGTCTCTAGAAGCCAATGGGCAAGCAAAGAGTGGATCCCTCTGAGTCCCAATGGGGAACCAACCATGTTCGTACAGTGATCAGAATTGAGAAATAATATGTCTTTGCTCAGCTTGTAGCAACTGGCCACAGTAGCTCTGGAGACTCCTATTGTAGGCCTATGAGCTAGTCTGAACTGGTACTGGCTGGCCTGGGACACCTGTGTCTCAGGGATGCTTCTTATAGAGCTAATAGAAAGGCTTGGAAGTTTCTGTATCTAGATAACCAAACTGATACTCTGACTACTCACCCAAATGATTATTTTAAGTAATTTAAATTTGCAGAAGGAGATCAAAGAAATGCACAGAGCTCCTTCCTGTAACCCTCTCTCAGCTTCCCCAGTGTTTGCCTCGTACAAGTCAATCATTGACATGAAGACATTAACATTATGCACTAGATGATTTCTACGGCTTCTGTGATAGGCTTCTGGGTTGCCAACTTGACTCCCCAAATATGCTTCCCTTTCTTTTAGTTGTGAGGATGGATGAAGGTCGTCTTTCCCTGTCATGGTGACCAGCTTCTACTCATCCATCTGCATCAGCTGACTCCCCCAAATCTAGATGAGATGCTCCTTCTAGATGGCCCCTAAAACACTACTCTCTCTCTACTCTCTGTGTACTCCACCATCTTCACTGGTCTCCTCAGTAGAACTGACTACTGGCACTCATTGTTTATGGAAGGGAGGGAGGAATGGCTGGCTGGCTGGCTGGCTGGCTGGCTGGCTGGCTGGCTGGCTGG
>CABHPR010144598.1:0-10274 GCA_902168415.1 Peromyscus melanophrys | reverse complement strand
GGGATATCTAAATGGTAGACTCTCCATGTTTGAAAAATCAATTCACAGTCATTCACAGCACTTCCACAAAGATAACTCCAAGTTCAGATCGTTTCACTGGGGAGTTTGGTCAAATAGTTATGGAATCTATAGCACACATTTCACACAAACTCTTTTAGAAAATGGAACATTTCTCAATTCATTCTCGGAGACCAATATAAACCCTAGGAGAAGATCTGACCTAGACACTTAAGAACAGGCCTATACTGTCCCTACTGTGTAGATGAGGACATTGAAGTTCAGAAGAGGGACACAATGTGGGCCAATCCCCAAGATTTGGAGATGGCAGCACAATACTGAAGGCCCAGAGGGTAGACTCAGGCACCTGGCAGTATAGACCCATGTGCCCATCAGACAGACCCATGTGCCCATCAGACAGACCCATGTGCCCATCAGACAGACCCATGTGCCCATCAGACAGACCCATGTGCCCAGGCAGACTGACCCATGTGCCCATCAGTCAGACCCATGTGCCCAGGCAGACAGACAGACCCCTGTGCCCATCAGATAGACCCATGCAACAGGAGCCTTTCTCCAGTGTGCTGTTTTCTAGAAAGTGGCCCCACAGTTTGGAAGTCACAACCCTGAAGCCATACCTAGAGAGGCCAGAGCCAGAAGCTGAAACCCACGAACTCCTCTCTTCCAGCATGCTACCCTCCGTGGAATGTGCATGCTCCAGGCTGTACCTCCACATCTCCGTGGGTGGAAGGCCCTGTGTAAATCTTCCTGTTCACAGTGAACAGCTGTCTGAGGCTAGAGATATTGTATGTGGTTCTAGGACCCTCTCTTCATCTCACTCACATCTGGTATTGCCATTTGGGCCAATAATCCTGTCTAGTCCATTATGTATTGCTCTGTGTAACAGATATGGCGCAGAAGGAATGCCTGGAGCTTTTAAGAGCAAAGCAAGTCCCTGCCAGGTGCAGACAATGGCTGAACACGGGGATAGCAACGCTCTGCACAGGTCTCACCTACACAGGACCCCGAGTATGTGCAGGAAAGTTTATGTTACAAATTAACTAATTCAAACCCACAGTGTGTCTCTGCTTTTCCCCTGTGTCAGAATTTGAAATCACCAGCTCTTTCTTCTGTGGCCCTTCAGTCTGGCTGTCTTTGTCATGATTTGAGATGTGGACCATGGGCTGGAACATGGGAGCTTGTGTCCCAGTCTGCCGGGATGTGTTGTTTCTTTATGACCTTGCTGGGAACGTGGCTTGAGCTGACCTTGACACCTCATCATACCCTCTTGCCTGATATAGTCTATCTCCTGAACATTTCTTCTCACCTGCCCAGTCATAGTTGGGGGTCTCCTCAGCCGCATGAGCCACACCCCCCTTGCACACCTAAGCCATGATCTCCTCTCCTTCAGTCTGTTTTCCAGGGCATCATCCAAGCTCCTGCCTTGAAATTGAGTTAAACAAAATGAACGGATAGGACTGCAAATTCTGGCCTTGGCACACCACTGACTTCCCAATGTAACTCTGCAGGCTGAGCTGCAGAGTTCCCTCCCGCCCTAACCCCTCCTCCAGTCTTCCCTCCTTGGCTACAGAAGGTTTGATCTATCCCGGTAGAGAGGGCAAAAACTTGAAGTCTGTCCTAGAACCAAGCAAGCCAGGAAGTCCTGGTGCCTTTCCTTTCCGAAGAGGACTAGTCAGCGAGTGTTGCGGTAACGCCCGCGCTACCACCACCCATTCACCCTCACTGCCCACCCCTTCTACTTTCATCCTGAACCCAGCTTTCCGGCTCCCACTTGAATGCCAACAAGAGCCTCCTAACGGCTGTCACTGCTGCCTCCGCTGCACGCTCCTGTCCTTTTTCAATAGCTCTTGTTAAGCCTGGAGTGGACTCTGACATCCCTGTCTGAACTCGACACTCTGCGTGGCGTAAAAGCACAGCTCCGGGCATGGCTGAGGAGCACCACTCTGCTAGCCTCTCTGTTGCTGGCGACCCAGTTTACAGGTTTCTTTCTCTATCTCAGCCTCCCAGGGCTCTGCCATGCTGTAGACAACCCCCTGCCTCAGAGTCTTTCCCTGAAAGCTGTTCTCCTGTGCATCTGCAGGACCCACCCTGATATTGTTTATATCTGAAACGTCCCTCATGGGCTCATGTTTTGAATGCTCGGTCTCCAGTTGGTGGCACTGTTTTGGGAGGCTCTGAAAGGTGTCGGAAAGTGGAGCCTAGGTGGAAGAAATAGATTCTACCTCTGAAACCTCTGAAACCGGGAGCACAAATGAATCTTTTCTCCCTCGGGTTGTTTTTGTTGAGTGTTGTGATCAGAATAGTGTAAATGCAGCCAGTACTCACACCTTGCTTATTCTTCCCTTTCTACCTAGTGTCAAATGATGCCTTCTACTCTGGCCTTGTGCGGTGGTTTGAATGAAAATGGCCCCCATAGACTCATAGAGAGAGGTGTTACTGGAGGTGTGGCCTTGTTGGAATAGGTGTGGCCTTGCTGGAGGAAGTGTGTTACAGGGTTTGAGGTTTCAGAAGCTCAAGCCAGGCTCAGTATCTCATTCCTGCTGCCTGCACCTGCTGCCTGCAGATGCAGATGTAGAACTCTCAGCTGCCTCTCCAGCACCGTGTCTGCCTGCACACTGCCATGCTTCCCGCTGTGATGATAATGGACTAAACCTCTGAACTGTAAGCCAGCCCCAGTTAAATGTTTCCTTCAGAAGAGTTGCTGTGGTCATGGTGTCTCTCCACAGCAATAGAAACCCTAACTAAGACACCCCTCTTCTCCTTTCAGGATTTTATATGCGTGAATGTGGGGGGGGGCGTGCATGGGGATGTACATGAGTGAGTGGGTGCAAGCGTGCGAGCGTGTGCACGTGTATGTGTGTGTGTTTGTGTGTGTGTGTGTGTGTGTGTGTTGTGTGTGTGTGTGTTGTGTGTGTGTGTGTTGTGTGTGTGTGTGTGTGTGTGTATGTATGACATGGGGTGTCTGAGTTGGCCAGAAGAAAACATTGCCCCCCTGGAGCTGGAGTTACTGAGCCTTCTGACGTGAGTACTGGGAACCAAGCATGGATCTTCTGGAAAACCAACAAGTACCCTTAAGAGCGGAGCCATCTCTCCAGCCCTCTCTCCTGACCCTATTTTCTTGCTTCATTTTCTAGCACACATCACAGTCTCGTGTTGTATTTTTTTTATTAATTTACTTATAGATAATCATATTAGCTCCATGAAAGCTGACACTTTGATTTGCTCACCTCTGCATCCCAGTGTCTAGGACAGTGTCTGACATATAACAGGTATTCTGTAAATACAGTGTGCAACCGAATGGATGTGGTTCTCCAGCCTCATCCTCCACAGATTCCTTCCATCTCTGAACACTATACTTTTAAATAAGTATAATGATAATGATGGTGACTATGATGATATATACTTGGGAAACTTTGACTTTGCATTTGGCATGTACAAAAAAATATTAAAACACAGAGATTACAGTTGTTGACAGATATGTGTATAACACAGTGTGCAAAGCAAGCAAAAGCAGGAAACAAATACGGCCAAAGCCTGTACAAAGACACCAGTGAGTGTGCCGCAGGGTTAACTGGACTCCGGGCCCACTCTCGTGAGCATCCCATTGGTACGGACACCATCAAGGAAGCAGATGTTGGATTAATTGTGCAAACCTTTGAGGTGATGTCAGCGGGGTTGAGTTGCTTGGCTCCTCCAGGCCCTACACACTAAACGTTTGGATTATTTGGCAAGCATAGAAAACATTCCTGGGAGCCTCACGGTGTCTGTGAGGAGTCCTTTCTAGGAAAAGGATCTCACAGGTGCAAATGGATCTCCCAGGCCCTGGATGTTTCCGGAGAAAGGAAACCGGGAGGTCTCCTCAGTATTGTTTGCTACCCCCTCACACACTCAGCCGCAGTCAGGAGAGCCAGATGTTTCAGGACACAGGTGCACAGGGTGGTCCCATTTCCTGCCCCTCGTCCCGTTTCAAGCTGTGTTGGGACATCTCGTGAAATCAGGATGGAGTGTCTGTGATTATAACTTTAAATGTCCCCTATAAAAGTGGGTTTTCCCCCACAGATGTCTACATGGGCCCCTCCCATGCCCTACAGACAGCTCCTGTGAGCCAGGGCCTGATGCTACCGGGGATGGGGAGGTTAAACTCTCTAACAGTCCTAGGTATTCAGTGTTCCTTCTAGCACCTTCTCCACCTCAGCACGCCCTCTCTCTCACCCTTGGCCTCTAATCAAACTGGAGCTTGTATCAGAGTCTCCTGGAGGGATTTTTAAACAGTGTCCTGGGGTGTCCTGGCTGCTCTATCTGGACACTGTGGGCTGGACTGGAGATGGACATGTCCAGCAGATTCCCAGGTTACTGCATTGGTGGTGCAGGGGTCACAGTCGGAGAAAGGCGGTTACTATTTTGCCTGAATGTCTTTTTCTCTGCCTCTTCTCCATGGTGGCCGGCTGCCACTAGCTGGGCCAGAGCCCTCATGGACATCTACACTTTGAAGACTTCGAGAGACAGAATATTTCAGAGTAGTGAAGAGCAGGCTCACATTCAGACCGCCACGAAGAGGCAAAGTCAGCATCCACAAGTAGCATGGCAGGCTGGCGCCATCCTCCTTGGGCAGAAGAACTCATGTCTACAAGGACAAAGCCTTGCTGTGGAGGAGATACGGAGCCAGAGGGGAATCGGGAGCCAGCACCAGCTCTGCTGACCTATGCCGGGTGCTTCTTTCCATCTCATTCAGCGCCTCTAATAGACACCCACCAGGGGCCAGGCAGGAGACTCTCCCTCTATTCTGTCAAAGGTATTTAAAAGTTACTTTTACATGACACAGTTATTTGTCCTCATTATTCGTGGGCTTGTAGAAGAGTTACAAGTTGACCAAATAACGGCACACAAAATTAAAGCCGGCCTGTTCCAGGGCTGTAAAGGAGACAGAAGTAGAGAAGTAAATGCATAATGAATGCGAGTTTAATGTGGACTGGGTGTGGAGGATGTCTTTCCCAGGGGGTGACACAGGTATAAGGGATAAGTCAGTGTTAAACGGGTTCAGAGGTGAAAGAAAGATATTGGTTGGTGGGAGAGTAAGTTTGAAGGGCCCTGTGGTAGGTAGTGTGAGGCTGAAAGGAGAGCAGCATGGCTGGACTAGGAAGAGTCAGGGTCTAGGAGGAAGGGAGATGCCAGGCCATTCAAGGCCCAACAGGGCAAGGAAGTGACAATCCCCATCGGGTCAAAGCAGGAAAAGGAGGCACAGTCGGTTTTGTTTTTCTGAAGCATCATGTGGCTATCACGTGGAAGAGACGAGGAGACATGGGGGACCTCTATTCACAGGAGACGGTGACCCCGCCTTGGATAGAAGTGGTTGATTGGAAGAAGTAAGAGGCAATAGCAACATCACAATCCACGCAGGTTTGCAATGGGGTAGTTTATAGGTGAAGCACTGTGGCTGACCTCGGGGCTGCTGGCGTATGTGTCTATGGAAAAAGACCAATGGTTCCCACTTCCAAGAAGATGACTGGACTCCACTTTTGTAGGGCATTTTCTGTGATTGGGAGTTTGCTGGTGACTTTTAGCACTTGGACCATGGCAGGAAATACCTCTCCCTCTGCAGCTCTCCTCTTAGCCACTGAAAAGTGGTCTTTAGAACACTTCCCACTTAGCATGAGGAAGGACAGTGCAGTCAGCCATCTTTGTGCCACGCCTCCCCTGGCTTAGAGTCAGAGATGAGTAAGCATTCGTGAAGTGAAGGGGCGTCTCTCTACCCCAGGATCCTTATAGGTTATTCCTGTCTTCAGAAATGATGTCGGGTTCAAACAGACCTGGAGGCTTTCAAACGAGTTTGCAGCCTCCAAGTGTGTGACTGTCTATTATTTCCATGTGTTTCTGATCAATAGTTGTGTGTTGAGCCAGGCTTGGCAATGCAGCCTTAGGATTCCAGCTCTTGTTATATTGAGGCAAGGGAGACTATGAGTTTTTTGAGTTTGAGTCTATCCTAAGATACTTGGTGAATTCTAAGCTGGCCTGGACAATTTAGTGGGATTTTTGTCTCAAAACAAACAAATAACAAAAGCAAGCAAGGGCATGTAATTATTCATTGTACACAGCTGGAACCGGAGAACACTGCCTTGGTTGGAAGAAAGCAGAACTAGTGTGGACTCTCAGATCTGAGGAAACTAGAGACCTGAGATGGGTCTGTGTGGCCCACGCTGTATATTCTTAAGTTATGAAAGCCCCCAAGCAGAGAAAGTCCCCAAGCAGTGCATTCCCAATGGAATTATGAGCTATTTATTACCTTTATGTGCCTCTAGCTTTTGCAAATGAAAACATGAAGCCCTGGAACCATTGCGAACCCAAACTCACCTTGCTCACCCTCCTGAGAGTTCATAACAAAAAGCTAACATGCCTGCCTGGTGTTTGCTGATAGCGCTGGGACGGCTCTAACCAATTGTTTCTTCTGTAACTCATGGCTTTGAGCCTCTGTGCTGAATGCCTGTGTTGGAAGACACTGATTTCTGCCGAGTCCTGTTTGCAGGTTGCTGCTGATTCTTAGTGTCACTGACAAGCGACTTCCTCAGGCTCTGCTGGCGACTGTGCCTCCTGGTGTCAGGCTGGGATGCCAGGATGACAGGTCATCTGTTTGGCCTCAGCCTCAATTCTGGGAAGCACTGCCATCTCCCTTCCTGAATGTTTGATTTGAAGATAAAGGGAGGATGTTCATCCCATCCACCCGGAAACTTCCAGAGCGTTCCGACTGTCAGTCTTCTCCTGCCTTGGGAAATTCCCCCAAACAGGGGTTGGACATGATTTGG
This sequence comes from Peromyscus melanophrys, assembly GCA_902168415.1. Lineage (NCBI taxonomy): Eukaryota > Metazoa > Chordata > Mammalia > Rodentia > Cricetidae > Peromyscus > Peromyscus melanophrys. The sequence continues at coordinate 3,459 of CABHPR010144598.1, read as the reverse complement.
GTGCCTGAGAACAAAGGAGGAAGAAAGAACCCAAGGAAAAGGCTGAGTAGAAGATCTCTGTCACCATGATGTAGGTTTCCTGTTCCTCAGGGCAATGTGGCAGACTTGACGACTATTGGGGACAGTAAGCCCAGCGAACTGCCCACAGGCCTGGTGCCCCAAGTTCTAGGTCTGGCCTGGTCATCCTGACTCTGTGACCTTAGTCAGGTTTCTTTACTCCCTTAGCAGTTCTTCACCTGGAAAATGTGTTAGATGCAAGTAGAGATTTACCAACACTTGCACTTACATCTTTCTTTCTTTTTTATTATGCCTATAATTGTTCTATATGTGCTCTGTGGGTTTTTCTTTTATTTAGGGATTTATTTTTATTATTTTAGTTAGGTATAGGCATATGTACCTGAATACATGTGTGCATATGAAAGCAGGTGCCCCAGGAGGATAGGGGTCTTCAGACCCCTGGGAACTAGAGTTGTAGATGGTTGTGAGCCACCTGATATGAGCCACCTGATATAGGAACTGAGCTCGGGTCCTCTGGAAAATTACCAAGCGCTCTTAACTGCTGAGCCATCTCTCCAGTCCTAGGGTTTTGTTTTGTTTTGTTGTCTCTTAAAAATATTTTATAACACTTATTTATATGGGGTGGATGCACAGCCTAGGTCTCTGGAGTTCTGTCTCCTCTTTCACCATGTGGGTTCTGGGGATAACATTCAGATCTTCAGACTCGGTGCCAGGCGCCTTGACCCATCGGACTGTCTCTTTGTGCCCCATGCTCTCTGTCTGGAAGAAGTTGGCTTCCAGACACATTGAACTTGGGCTGCACCCTCTCTCTTCTTTCCCTCACTCATCAAAGCACACAGCGGGGCCTCTGGTCAAGGCGACTGCTTGATACAATTCCAGACAAAGACTCATTGTAGGACACATTGGGCCTGACGAGATGTTTGGGATTTTTCTAAATGATTCACACTCCTTCCTACAATATTCACCAATCCCTAAAATCTTGAGGGTCCCCAATGATAAATAAAATCCCCCAACCCCCACAGTGAGTCACTCTGTTGACACACTAAGTCAGATCAGGCTAAATTAATAAATCTGAGCAAAGCATTCCAGGGTGGTTCCAGGGTAAGAGGAGGAACCACTAGGCAATTCTATGGGTCGGGTCCTAAATACCCTGTAGCGGTCTTGAGGAGCTCTGGGGGAGGAGCTTGGTGGACTTTCTTTGGGCGGGGTTTGGAGAGGGCAGCTCCAGGGGAGGAGCTACTGCTTGGCATGATGAGGGCAGGGTTTGGAATGGGCCGAAATGGTGATCCCCAAAACCTAGTAGAGGAGGAAATTGGCTAACACGTTATTGGAGAAGCCTTCTGTGTCTAGTAGTCTGGCTAAAGCAACAGGACCCCACAGCCCTGTGCAAGGCAAGGATGTGTGCAGAGCTCTTAAACAGCCCCCAGCTCAGACAGTAACGTCTCCAGGCCTCAGGCCGCCCCTCTCTGTTGAAGAAGAGTCACTAAGTATCTCTGGATAGTGTCTGTTCACGCTCTCCCTCCTTAATCTTGCTAATAGTGTGTGCTCTCCAAGCTTTCCATCAACCGCTAGCCAAAGACGATGAATAACACATCCCACATTTATCTCGTTGATAGCGTCATTTACCAACATCACCAATACTTACAGATTATTTCAGACTTCAAAATGTGAGTTCACTTTCTAACCCTCTCTCCTTTTTATAGATCAAGTCTCACTATGCAGCAGCCTTGGTTGATCTAGACGTCATTGGGTAGACCAGGCTAGCCTCCAATTCATGGAGAGCCACCTGCCTCTGACTCTTTGCCCTGCAAAGTCTTTTTTTTTTTTTAATACACCAATAGGTTTCCTTCTTTTTCCATGTACACAGTACTTACATAACACATGCACAAATGCTACATGCATAAGTAAACTAGCCAACACATGTAAGGATGTTAAATATCTTCGCATTTTCCAAGTCATTTAACTCGACCATGCGACAAGGTAAAGTCTTCTCACTTTACCACTGGGGAAATGAGTCTCCCCAAGGCACTGCACTTGTTCAAGGTCATCTATCTAGTAAGTGGTGGCTCAGACTTCAACCTACACATCTGTGTCTACACATCCCTGGGCCATCTTGGAAAGGGTTGCAGAGTCCTGCTAGCCCTGCGGCGTTCTGGAGCAGCTCACATTCTCTTTCCCCTCTCCTCACCAGCCCCACCCACTTTATAGTCTCAGCCTAGTTATCTTTTTTCCCTTCCTTTCAACCTTCTTTTCCGACCTCTCCCGCCGCTGCCGCCGCCGCCGCCGCCGCCGCCGCCGCCTGCACAGTGTTATCTCGAAGCTTCCTATGTGACCGCGACACCTGCTTTCCCAGCACTCCTGAGCCGAGTGAAATTGCCCCCACACTCTGCAGTGTGTCCCCCACAGCAGTCTGGTTGGGACCACAGAGTGCAGGGGTGTGGAGGGAGCACTGAGTCTCTGGGTCCACGCCCTGGCTTGAGCGGACAAGCAGGGCTCTGAGCTACCACACCTGCTCCCCTCTTCTACGTGTACATCCATCTTCCTTACAGTGAGAAACTCCTCCTGGGGACTGTCTTCCGTCCCTTCTGGTCCTAGCCTCACTGTCTCAGTGCTAATTCAAACACATCCGGTATCATCCAGAGCCCATTCCTAAGTCAGAGTCACAGCCCTAAGACAGGTTCCCACTGGTTAGTTAGTTAGAGAATTTAACACATCACTTCCCAGACTTTGGGTGACGGCCATGGCAGCTTGGGCATTTATCACTCTCATGAATACCCTTTCTTCTAGCTCCTCCCACTTTCAAGGTCTCTGGTCCCTGGGGACCAGAGCATTCATCCTCTTTGCCAAATCAACTTTGGAACCTCAGCTTCTCAGTCTTTCTGAACTGCGTGTCCCAAGGAAGCCATTTATAGCCTAATGCCTCTGTAGAGCTTAAATACGCATTCTCTTGAGATCACGAATTTCAAGAGAGGCACACAGTGTCAGGGTAACAAGGCCTGCTGCCCCCGTCTGGACCATGGGGCTCTCCATCCTTGCTGGATGCACACAGGTGAATCCACACTTCATTGGTACACCCGAGTTGCTCCCACCAGTCTGAGAACCACAAGGGACAGTGTGACATCACATTTGTTTCCCTTCATGAAACCAGAAACACCTGGTTTGATGCCTCCACAGCTGCGCTAGGATCACTGTGCCCAGCTTACAAATGAAAACCCTCAGATCCCTAAAAGGTTGGGTAAAAGAACAGCATGAACTCAAAGGACTGTGAATGGCCAGTGCTTCTCTCACCGACCAGGGGTGGGGGTGTGTGAAAGTGTTACTCCCTTTCTCATAGGCTAGGCCAGCAAAGTAGTAATTCTTCTTATCAAGGGGAAGGCCTGCAACTTTCTTGGCCCTGTTGGCACACTACATTTCTTGACAAACTAGGTCTTTTTTTTTTTT
>CABHPR010144597.1:4421-31590 GCA_902168415.1 Peromyscus melanophrys | reverse complement strand
CAGACTGGAGAGAGAATCAATAGATGAATTTCCACTACTCAAATTCACAATATGTGAGAATCATAAGAAGAGAATGATGATATGTTTAGATGATTTTGCCCACTGAGTTAGGGACCCTTGTAGGAAGATCAGAAATGTTAAGAACTTAATATTTCTCTGTCTATTTTGAAATGATGATGCAGAGGGTATTTTGAAATGTCTTAATGGCATAAAGAAATGACTTCAGTCTTTAGAAAAATGTTGCAAAGTCTAGGAAAAATCGGAGACATGCCAAAGAAATCTGGATGAAGGTAATATAGATAAGAACGAAAAGAAGAAATCAGGACATTAGTAGCACTGTCAGAACAAAGACAAAACCTGAAAATTACTGTGAGAGAATATCAATTAGCGGTTTCCAGAAGGGCAAATTATTGAACTATATGATAAAATCAATTCTAAATGTATATATTGTATGTAAGAACATGGAGACAATTGGTCAAAGTGACTTTTTATATTTTTAATGTTTTGATTGTAATATAATTACAACATATCTTCCTTCCATTTCCTCCCTCCAAATCCTTCAATATACTTCTCTTCACTCTTGTTCAAATTCATGCCCTCTCTTTTCACTAATTGTTATTGCCTGCATATATGAATGTGAGTATTTACAAAATACATATTTGTATGTATTTGTGGATTGTATGTTGATATCCCTGGCTACTAGAAAGACTGATTGCAGGGCCATTGAGCACACCAGTTCAAGAGCAGTTTGGGAAGCCAAGAAAAACTCCAATTCAAAACAACAAAGCAGATTCATATATGTGCAGAATTATAACTATATATACATATGTAGTTACCTATAGAATAAGCAGAGCACAAAATATACATCATAATTTATACAATAGCATTCTAGAATTACTGGTAAGCCATTTTTTTTGTTACTAGTAATTTCATGAAGTTGTAGGTGTTAAGAGTTGGTAACAAGATTCTGTATTGCTATGCCTATGATGGTTTTGCTGCATCAATACAATAGAGGATGGGAAGAAGCACACAATATTTTCCTGTTGCTTCAAATTATATCCATGCCTAGATATTTCCATTATTAATATGATTACACAAAGAAAAAGAATGCCTATCACTTTCAGCCTAGGGAAGATTCAAAAATGACAAAAAAAGATAGTTGTATTATTCATGTATAAGAAAAAAGAGGCTTTGAACAATCCCTATTACAAGAAAAAGTAATGAATGTTCAGCTATGTATGTCTGTGTTTTCAAAATAACTCAATATAATGTGGATCTGCTGGAATAAGAGAAGAAATGTAGAATGGTAAGACAATTTATGATAAAATTCTGGCCAAGAGTCAGACTGAAATATGCTAAGTATAAATGGGTTAGGGGAATATTGCAATTGATTTGAATTAATTATCAAGAACATTTTGCAATTTAAGGAACAATTCAATTAACATGGAAGAAAATGATGTAAAGACAAAATAACAGCCAACCAGGAGTAAATAGGGCAAAGGTATGAAACTCAGGAAAGGATCGAGAGCTCTCATGGATGAAGATAGGGATAATTGCTGCTCCCAAGAGAGACATCAAAGTACAATGAAATGAAATCTATGGAAAAAATACAACCAAAAAATGTAACAAAAAATGTGTCATTCCTATAGATTGAAAGAGTTCATCAGGGTTCCAGAAAAGATTAACAGATGTATCTCAAAGTCTGTGTAAGTTAGATTGACCTTTTAAAGTATTTTTAAGCAGAGCAATAATTTTACTTAAAAAATATTAAGTTTCAACAAGGAAATAAAAATAGAAATATTCAAAACTTGATAAAATATAATGCTTTATTTAACATTCTCATTTAAAATGTAAAGTGATGGAGGACATGAGACAGTAATTTACGTGTATTACCTTTTATTGATATTGTCATTTCTATTAATCCCAGGACTTGGGAGGCATAGGCAGGCAGATCTCTGTGAGTTCAAGGCCAGCCTGGTCTACAGAGCAAGATCCAGGAAAGGTGCATAGCTACACAGAGAAACTCTGTCTTGAAAAACAAAAAAACAAAACAAAACAAAACAACAAAAAACAAGAATTTGTAGCCCAAGAATCTCATTTCTTGACTACTTTCAAGTGGATAAAAGAAACAAATTAATATCGGTCCTTAAAATTCCTGTATGAAATCCTGCAAACAAGAAAAGAAACTAACTTTCAAACATCATGAAAGACAATTTAAGACCTCAAAAAATGGTAAATTATAATATAAGTCATCTTGTGGGTAGTTTTAAATCATCTAGAAATATAAGAAAGCAAGGCACTACTAATAATTCAAAAATTATACCTAAAAATACAGTACTAATGCCCCTATTCTCTCCATTGTATTAGTGATTTTTCACCCAAAATTATACCTCAACTGAGCACTAATTTCCCATTATCTTGTGGATCCTCTTGGTTTTCAACAGAGAGAATATCCTATTGTCTTTTGAAAACTTAGTATATTTTCATTTTATGTCTTCATTATACCTGAATTCACATCTCATTATATCTGAATTCACATCTAGTACACAAGGATTATATAACAAACCTGAACACAGATTATTTCCCATAAGGAATTGATACCCATTACTTCCTCTTTCTTTATCTGAAGGCTTTATATTAGTGGTGAGACATTTCATCTACAGAAAAAATTTCATGCAATATATTTTGATTGTGTTTTCCCTCTTCTAACTCCTCCCAGATCCCTTCCACCTCCCTAGTCACTCAACTTTATGCTCCTTCTATCTTTCTTCCAAAAAGAAAAAGAAAAAAGAAAGAGACAACAAAATCACACATAACAAAGAATCAAAACAAACAAGTGAAAGACCAATAAGGCAAAAAATGTCAAAAACAAAGCCAAGTGAAACAAAAAGTCCACATTACCATTGAGTTCTTTTTGTTGGTCAATTAATTCCTCCTAGGCCTAGTGCTCAGGAGCATGGTTGATATAACCAGTAGGACTCCATTTATCAGTTACAAGGAAATGCCATCATCTATCTATCCATCTCTGAATATCTTTTGTCTACTTAATCTTTAGATTTTTCTCCACTTTTAAACTCAAACACTCACCAAATTAATCTATGTTACTGGCAAGTTTTCTCTTAAATGACATTTCACTTTTAGGAAATAATATTCAAAAGTATAATTAAAGTGTCCTCTCAAAAATACACGTATGAAGTTTCTTACTTCTTAATGGCTTTTGCTATTGTAACACAAAATATATATTATAATAGTAATAATCAGCAACTAAAAGTTTTATAAAGCTATGAAAAGCTTTAAGAATATTTTAAGAATATAATTTAATTTTATGCACATTATAAATAATGTATGCATAAATAGATTTTCAAAAATATTTATAGATATATGTAAATTTATTCATATCTATTTTTCTTATGTTCAAATTACTTATCATCTGTCTATACAGATGCTGATATTTCTATATGGATGTATTTCAATATTATAAAACTCTTCTTAATTAAATAGTTATGAGTCATTTTTCTCATTTATATATCCATGTACTCTTCAAATTATCTATAATTTGTTCATTCAATTATTTTATAATAATATCTATATTCATATATGAAAAATGAACTAAATATAACCAATATGTGATTTACATTTTTCATCTAATAGTTGATTATGAATACTCCTACATTTCTTCATAAACAACTAAAAGTGAAATGGCAAGATATACCAATATTAGATCCTGTGGGATTCTGCCTGATTTAATCCCTGATCCTTTGTACCAAGTAAATGTCAGCAAACTCTACTTTGCCAGATGTGAGGCATTTATTCATGAATATTTGCTCATTTGACAATATTAGCTTTGGCTTAAGTCAAATGTTACGTATAGGGAAAGGGGAAAACATTGATATTTGATATCTTCTCACCTATATAATGTCCTTCTCAGTCTCTGTCCCTGTCTGGACCACTATGTGTGTATGTGTGTGTGTGTGTGTGTGTGTGTGTGTGTGTGTGTGTGTGTGTGTCTGTCTGTCTGTCTGTCTCTGTCTCTTTCTGTCTCTTTCTCTCTCTCTGTCTCTCTCTTTCTTCTCTCTCTCACACACACACAAACAAACACACACTTTTCTCTGCTTACTTTATATCCAACACTATTTTTGCTGGTTCCTCCTCAAAATTTATTCTACAATTCAATACCTAATGTATTCTACTACATAATTAGCAATGTGTTACCACAATTGTGGTATGCAATTGTGACAGGCCATGAGATTTCTAGATTCAGTTAAGTTGTATGATCATTGCTAAGAGATTAGGGATATTAAATATTTCTTCCCTTGTTTCTTTGCCCTACATCCAACCTGTCCTCCACAGAAAGTTTGAGAAAAGTACTTTATGATCAAATGTTTCTCTGTCATTTAGTGATGCTATAACCAACAATTAGTTGCATTCTTTTTATTAAGTGGGCATGGTAATTTTCACCTCATAAGATCTTGACACTATCAAAAGGGGTGATACATATAAAGCAAACACAAAGTTAATATCAAAACATTAATAAAAGGGAATTTCTTTTACCCTTTCTATAAATAATGTACTTTATGAAGACCAGTTTACTCCATGGAACAATTTCTAGACCAGGTCTTAGCTACAACATTATGAAACTGGCATCCTCATTAACTAACACATTATTTCTCAGAGATATGAAAGATATAAAGGATGGTTTATATAAAGAATGTTGTTAAAATGTATCAGGAGCTTTTATTATTATTTTATGCAATGAATGAAAGTAGCTCCTTCCACTCAAAAAGAGCTGCATAGCTGCTTTATCTGTGAATCTGGTAAGTTAAGTTCAATAGATACTTTTTCAGGTCCTATGCCTAACATGTGTTCATCCATGTTTAGAAAATACCCTCACTTGGGAAATTCATAGAGATCAACTACCTTTATTCATTTCCAGAGCCTAATATTGATAAGGCAAAATAAAGTCAAAGTCAAAACCAGCAAACCAGTCAGGAGTTCCTTTAGTCATCTGGCCTCTGTGTCCTTTCAATTCTGAGTTTTCTGAAAGCATTTAAGATTTTGCAATTTACGTTCCCTTAGTTTATCAATAGCTCAGTTATTTCTACCCACTTTTCACATTATACCAACCTGGTTTCCCATCAATTGATAATTTCTCAATGATTTATTAAACATTATTTCCTCCTTGGGTTATTTATTTTAGTCTACCTACCTGGTCATTATCTTTTAGCAAGGACTTAAGTTCTTCAAGTATCTACCCATTTATTCAAAAAGAGCACAAAAGAATATGTTGATATCATTATTACTTTTAATCATGAAAAATATTTTGTGAAATTATATCTTTTCTAGCTTTATTTTGTAAGCACTGAATAAATGTGTGTACATGACATATACATATTTATACAATGATAATTTTAAAAACCATTTTTGTTTTTCTATCTTTTATAAACATCTAAGCATGTTTTCTAAGTACCAACACAAATTACCAAAAATTCAAATAGGTGATATGGTTCATAATATCTTAATCATGTAGATTTGTTGTGATCACTTACATTGCATAGAAACATGCACATTCCTTTTGCAAACTTATAATACAATCTAATATCCATCTGTGCTGAATTGTGTGTTCTATAACCTAAGGGGGATATGTTTCTGACTGCAGCCTGGACGGCAGAATACATCACTCTAAGGACTTTAGGAAAGGTTTTCTTTCTGCTCTCTTCCCACAGGAGTTCACATTTTCTGTTTTCTCTCTGGAATTGAGTTTGGTGACAAGCACATATTGAAAGTCTCTGAGAAATGCCACTGGAGGTGCTTAGCTGCATTCAGATGCAGAGTGGCATTTGCAGCCACAGTCTTGTGATTGCCTCTTTTGCATTAGAAATTTTAATCAGGTGACACCATAGGATAGTTGGAAAAGGAACTACTTACATATTACTTTCCACCAGTAAAAGACATATCTTATTTTTGGATCAAATGTAAATGTTAGACACTGGAATAATTTTTATTTGATTGACATGTCTCAGGTAAGAAAATGGCTAGTTCTGTGTAAGAAATACATGGAACTTATAATTTCCTACAATGGTAACACAATGTAGACTCATTTTACAAATCTTACTTTGCTTCAGACATTGCTCCATGATTCTTCTCAGTTTTTTCTCCATCAATCAGCTAGCATGTTTCATATTATAATATTGTAATATTTGTGTGGCAATTTATGAGACAAAATATTATCAGCTGAATATTATCTATAATCAGCAGGTACATTTTATGATTAATTCTCTGTTGTACACATGACACAAATTTTGGTATAAATTGCATGTGATTTAATTGAAATTATGCAATAATTTTTTTATCATTAAATTTGTCTTGGGATCTGAAACAATGGCTCAGTAATTAACAGTGCTTACTAGTCTTTCAGAAGACCCAAGTTTGGTTCCTAGAACCAGTGTAGGTTGGCTGATAAACACCTTTAACTTCAACTCTAAGGGATCTGATATTCTTTTCTGGCTTCTATGGATGCCTGCACACATATACTAGATTCAATCACAGACATACTCACATATACACATAAATAAAAAATAAATCTTAAAAACATTGTCTTAAATCCCAAAACTAATTGATAAATTTGCTGTGAAAGGGAATATATGTAATTTTTCTCTCCCATTCACTGGTAACTGCAAAGCAATTCATGACTGTGATATTAAGAAAGCAAGTGACTGAATGGGAAAAGCAATAAAAATGTAATCATTGAAGCAGTAAGATAAGGGACATGTGATGGAGGTACTTTTTGAAAATATTAAAATTTAAAATATTTCTATTTTGCATGATGAATTTAAATTCCTGTGAAACAATTGGTTTAAATGTCTGCACTATAAGAAATTAAGTTCACCCTTTGGATGTTTAAGGTTAAATATAATGGAAACATAAATCTTCTCAAGTCTTATTAAAGGAGAAACATCTGTGGCATCTGAGTTAGATTTCTTTCAACCAAAAACTCCCATTCTGAAACGTTAGCCTTCTGACACAGTGACAAATGGCTGTAACAAATGCTAAATAGTTAAATGGACAGGTGATGGATGGCCTCATAAGCCTTGCAGGGCAGCCTGTGTAAGATACTAATTGGTTCTGTGGAACTGGTTTTAGTCAATAAATTCACTTGGGATATTTTTGTGTGTTAGACATCTTTAAAGGATGTAAGTACTGTGGGTGACAAACCACTTTCAACACAGTAGACCGCCAACAGCATTTCCACACCCACTGTGCTGCCTCTGCTTTCTTCCATCCATACCCATAGCCCTCACTGTGTATCTACTCATCATTAGCACCTGGGTGAGAATCGTCATGGAGTCTTGCTTTTACAGTTCTGCTTCAGAGACTACCTACTTTTTTCTCCCAAAAAAATGGTTCTTATATTACGAATGCATTCTAATTGTAGCCTTTTAAATTACAATGTATATAATCATTTTTCTTTCTTTTAGGATCAACATGAAACACTATTCATTATCCCAGTATTTGTGCATTATTAGCTATTTGATTTTTATTTATGTATCAATTAATCAATGTGTGTTTGTGTGTGTGTGTGTGTGTGTGTGTGTGTGTGTGTGTACATGCACATGGAGGGCAGCACTAGCTGTCAGGTATCTTCCTCTTTTACCTAGCAACTTATATTCTTATAAGACAGAGTCTCTTACAGAACCTAGAGTTCATATACTTTATTAAACTAGATGAAGAAAAACAACAACAACAACCAAAAATCACCCAAGACAACTGCTCTTTCTGTCTTGCAGTTCTGGGCTGACAAGCTCACACTGTCGTGGTTGGGATTATAAGCTCACACTGCCATGGCTGGCTATTTATGTGGTTGCTGTAGATCCAAAGTTAGTTCTTCATGTTTATGAGGCAAGTTGCTATTAACTGAGCCAAGCTGTCAACCCCCAACCTATCCAAAATTTCAACAAATATTTTTTATGCAGTTTGTAATTCATAAATTGTTGTTTAATTTTTTATCGAATTCATTTAAATTTTTCATTAAGTTTAGTTAAGGGCAAGAATGGAAAAATGAGAATGAAGGAAAAAAAGAAAAAAAGGAAATTTGGAGGAAGAGAAAAAACAAACAAAATGAAAAAAAAGACATAAATACAACAATGGAAAGAGGAATAAGAAAAAGAAAAGAAGGATTTAATTGGTTAAATGACATTTGACTGTTTTCCGAGGATGCCACTAAGAAAATAAGAATGGGGCTGGAGAGATGGCTCAGAGGTTAAGAGCACTGGCTGCTCTTCTTAGGTCCTGAGTTCAATTCCCAGTACCCACATGGCAGCTCACAACCACCTATAATGAGATCTGGTGCCCTCTTCTGGCTTGCAGGGACATATGCAGGCAGAACAATGTATGCATAATAAATAAATAAATCTTTAAAAAAAAAAAGAGTGTAATGAGGTCAATTCTGACATCCTATTTGTTCTTCTGCACAGTTGCCTCAGACCTGCTACAGTAATATAATTCAGTTAACGATTCTTTGAAGAAAAACTCTTGACTACACTTTTTTTCTATTTTCATAATAGCCACACCACCCTTTCTTTCAACACTGAGATAGAACTCTGAATTAAAAATGCATCTTCTTACAAACACCCAGCTCTTCAAAAAAGGGGACAGAAAACACTATGTAGAGGAAAGGAAAGAGGCTGCCAAAATGAGAAATTAACCCCAGGCCCTCAACTTCATGAATATTGATAGTTCTTTATCAGCTGGTATAAAAGTCTCATCATCTGAACAATGGGGCATTCATATGCCTGCTGACATGTATATATACACACACGTATATATGTTTGTGTGTGTTTTTCAATATGCGCATATATCACCTATGGATACATAAATAATATACCTCACTTTCAACAGAAACCAATATTTTATCACTGTAAGGGTTTGTCATCATCTTTAATTATTATCCAAAATTATGTTTGTTTTGAAACTGTGACAACTTTCTGGACAATGAGCTTCTTAATGCAGAAATTTGTATTTTTATTTTATTTACTGCCTGGTGAAAATAAAATATAATGGAGGATAGAATACACACACACACACACACACACACACACACACATATTTAATCGCAAATGTACATAATGTTGTTCCTTCAATTTTAAAGATCTCTTTAACTTGTCCATATGTTCCTTCTTTATAAAAACACGCGATTCAGCCAAATCTACACTAGCTAAGGAAATAAAAGTTTATCTAATTAGCTTAGCTATTTGTTATAACATATTGAGTTATTCTGTAACACTAATTCCACTGACCTGAATTAACCTGCTTGCTCTTTTGATGTTATAAATGTTATTAGGAAACCACAGACTTTTCTGCTTTAATGAAAAGTTTGAGTCTAACAGAACAATTGCACAAATAGCAGAAAATTTACACATTGAAGAGTAAAACAGAAACAAACAATAAAACAAAACCTACCCACTCAAAACAAGTAGCTATGACACTGGCATCAACAAGATCACTATCAACATAACAGTGAATCATCCAAGCTCACATATTTTTCAGAATGGTAGTAGAGAGCTTTCTGTTCTCTCATCCCCTCTGCTACAGTGGGGGTGAAAACTGTAGTAGTTCTGGGACTCCTGTTTGTGTTCACAGCAACAGAGGGGTCACGTGCGTCTTCACTTGTGAGAAACGCATTTCAACACATTTTGCTAGTTTTCAGGTCTCCACAGACCAGTTGTCAGTCACAAGGCTAGATGAATCACAGTCTGGAAAAAAGGAGTATAAGACTTTTCTCATTCAGACAATTGAAGAGACATGGAATAATGAATAAGTGGGAATATTGATATCAAAGTTTTCTTATTTCGTTTTAGTCTTTGGAGTAGCCAGTTACGTTTACAAAATGAATCATTATCTCAGTTCTAGGCTACCAATTTTATCAGTACTATGCAGAGATGCCATTTTGAACAAAATAATCATGAACCATCAGCACAGAGCATACACATAATTAGCAGGTAATCACTACTTTGTTTCTCAATCATTTTTTATCTCTTTTAATAGACACAGGCTGATTCTATCAAATGACTTTCCTGCATCCATTAAGATGGTAGACATTAGTATTCTGGATGCAATTTTTGGGGGGCTGGGTTTCAAGACTGGGTTTCTGTGTATAACTTTGGAGCCTGTCCTGGAACTCCCTCTGTAGTGAAGGCTGGACTTGTACTCACAGAGATCTGCCTGCCTCTGCCTCCTGAGTGGTGGGATTAAATGCATGTGCCACCAATGCCCTGCTTGGATTCATGTTTTTTAATATTAAATCAAATTTTGAATATTGGAATAAGCCTTACTTGCTCATAACATATATTTATATAATTTGACTGAACTTACATTTTCCCTGGATGTTTTAATGTATTTGTATGTCAGTCTACCTGTTTATAGTTGTACTTTTTTATAGGTGGTTTTATTTTTTTTTCTGATTTTGATGGAACAACATGGATGCCTCAGAATTAGTTTTACACAAGCTCTTAAAATTTTATGGAAATGAATGGTAAGAATGAATATTATTTCCTTTAAAATGTTTGCTAGCATGCATTGGAAAAGGCATGTGAGTCTTGGAATTTTTTCATAAGAAGATTTTCAACTCAATTACTTAAAGAATATTACAATATTCTGTTTGTCCTTTTCATCCACCATAGCTTTTATAGTTAGCATCTTAAAAGAGAATTTTCTTCTTTGTCTGAACTACTGAATACACAAAAATTTCCATAATGTTCTTTTATCCTCTAATATCCATAGCTTTCAACATCAATTGATCCATAGTGATGACGGAACTGTTTTTCTAATACTATTAGTGTATCTTTTCTCATTCCCTTTAAAATAGGCTTGAGTTTTTTTAAAAAAATAAATTTTATTACAATTTTCAGATACTTGCTTCCTGATTTTATCTAATATTTTCTTTTCCTTTAATAATTTAGTTTTTTCCATGTCTAGATGTTTTGCTTTTTGCACTATTACTGACTTTAGGTATATTTTCTTTTGCATATGAGGCAATTAATTGGGAGCTAACTTTCTCATTAGTGCTTAGTGTGATAACACTCTGCTATATACTTAACTCCCAGTAAGAGGCTGAGCTTTTGTTGTTATTTAGTACAATGGGCTTTCCAGTTTCTCTTGATTTCTTTTTTAAGCCATGAATTATTTAGAACAATTTTGTTATTGATGTTGATTTTAAATATTTAAAGATAAGTTCTGAAGTCTTTTGTAGGTATATTCTTGTCCAGTATACACAGTTTGTAAGGATTTGGTATTTTAAAATGCATGGTTTATTAATTTATTGTCCAAACACTTTTGTGTCCTATGCTCACTGTGTATTTTTGAGTTGCATATGTTTTTGCTGTTTGTTGAGATTCTAGAATTCCAAACACATTGTGTCACTTGGTTAGTCCATTGTTAGTGATTTTCTGATCTTTGTTCTCTAAATTATTAATAATGGTTTTTTACAATTATCAAACATATGTAATTCAATGAGTTTATCTATTTAATCATATTTTCATATAGTATTTATTGCTGAGTTGTCTAGTGTATCGACAAGGACTAGTATGTCTTCTTGGTGAATTAACCCTTTATCTCAATGAGATGATGTTTTCCTTTCACTCCTACAATTTGTTCTCAAATTGACAAGTTTTACATTTGTGCAGTTATTTCATCTTTTGCTTAGTTTTCAGATCATTATTCTCCATCCTGTCGCTTTTACTCTTTTGTCTTTCTTATCTAAAATATTCTTCTTTGAGTTAAGGTATAGACCATTCTCAATAATTTTAAAATGCAATATGCCAATCACTGCCTTTAAATTGGGATGCTTATGTCAAGAGCTTGCAAAACTTCCTGTGCCTTCCCCCTACAAGCAATACTATTAAAATGCAGTTATTTGTATATCTTTGGCTGTTTTCACGCTTCAGTGGTAGAATGCCTACAGCACAACAGAGCCCATGTGTTCTTAGGTGAAAGTCCTAACTATTTCTCCCTTGTAAGAAGTGCAAATCACAGATTAGATTGTGTCAGTTATTATAAGATATTTAAGTCTAAAGTCTATTTGTTTTTCTCATTGTCCCTTCTGTTCTCGATTTCTGCTTTATGCCTCCTTTCCTGAATTATCTTATGTCCATTGTGCATTTTTTTATTAATTTACATTTACTATGTTCATGGCTTATTCATTTTATCACAATATCAATGATAATTTTATAA
Source organism: Peromyscus melanophrys (assembly GCA_902168415.1). NCBI lineage: Eukaryota > Metazoa > Chordata > Mammalia > Rodentia > Cricetidae > Peromyscus > Peromyscus melanophrys. Next base: position 19,365 of record CABHPR010144597.1, on the reverse strand, counting down.
CTGGTACCATGCTTAAAATTAATATCCTATTTTAATTTGGGAATCAAAATTATAATAGTAGCAATAGCCAGTCATGGTGAAGTAGGCCTATAATCCCAGTACCAGGGAAGCTGAATTTTGATTAAAGTGAGATATAGACCAGATTGGATGCAGAGTGAATGTGAAACCAGCCTGATCTACATCATGAGAACTTGTTTCAAAACAACAACAAAATAAACAAAACAAAACAAAAAACAAACAAAACCCAAAATACTGATGATAATGTAATTCTATTTCTCTCTTCCTGACTTTAAAGGTGCAGTTTCCAAATATTATATTTATGTATGTGAAGTTAAATGTAATAAATATGTATACCTAAAAATTATAAAAGATTTCTAAATCACAGACTTTGAGGGAGGATGATAGGATTTCTAGAGGTGTCAATGAACCTCAAAGAGGTGGGAATAAAATCACAGTTCAGATTAACTTCATCAAACTGGATCAAGACTTCAGGGAGTCTGATTGTAAGCAATTTATTCCCAGCAAATTTAAACATATTATAATTTAGAAAAAAGTTCCTGGTGTAATACAATCTCCGGTGTACAAGGAAGTGTGATTACATTATAACTCAACTCAGGGTACACGTAATTTCTTCCAAGAAGATGGGTTCTAGAGATAGGCTATGTGTGCTAACTTAAGGGCCTAAGGAAGTGTCTGGCCTGGTCTAGGTCCTACAGAGAGCATAGAGGTCATTTGGGCTATTAGCCACCTCTGGTCCAGTTTCTGGGAACTTGAGGGGGAGGGCCTCTGGCTATACAGATAATGTAAGAGTCATTTAGACTATTAGATATCTCTGGTCCTGGAAATTTGGGGAGGGTCATTTAGATTACTAGCAACCTCTGGTCCTGGTTGTAGGAGCTTGACATGGCCTGGCCCAAGAGATAATATACATAATCAGGCTATTAATCACTTTTAAACTCCAGCTTTCTGTATGGAAGAAAAGGTTTGGCATCTTTCCCATTGGAAAGACAATCCTGTGTTTAACATTTGTGGTTTCTCTGGAGATCTGTGGGCACAATGACCTTCATGCTTTGCTCCCAACATAAATATATAATATATATACATATATATGTAATATGTATCTATCATACATACATGTGGTATATATATATAATTTATGTGATCTATACATACATATCTATCATATATACACACAATATGTGATATATATATATCATATATATGTTTTAATACACTAAAACTTGACATTTTAAAAATTCTACAATTAATGTCCAATTATTCAGTTTCATAAAAATAAAAATGTTATAAATCCTATCAATGTTTTGAAAATGTTATATTGACTCTAAAATGTATATGAAAATTCAGAGTACATGGGACAAATTATGAATACATATGTGCTGACACATCAATGCTCCTCTAAATAAATATGACAGTTAATGGTTTAATGGATAAGCCTTTTAATTAAAATAATTGAACTTTCAAATATAATTTAAAATTCCATTAATGGTACAAGTTATTAAACATACTTTAGTGGAAAAGCTGTATTAAAATTATATATAAAATTAAAAAGAAATCTCATAATTTCAATATGGAAGAATAAGATTGGAGTACATACATTGAATCCATTAATTACCATTCAGCAATGTTACGTAGATTAGTGAAATAGAATCCAGACACAAAGAAACAGACACATACAGTGATACAAATGTATGCTATATATGTATATATGGAATGAGCTGTCAACTAAAACACAAAAGCACTTCATGTGCATATAGTGGTAATTTCAACAGACGGTAAGGCAAAATTTAGATATCCTAAGGCAAACACAAGTGTTTAAATAAATTGCTTATATCATAGCAATGTTTAATCAGTTATCTCAGCAACCTATGACCCAGGCATATTGACATATAAGCTTTCACAATATGAAGCACAAAATTAACAATTTATTAAGAAATTTAATAGGAATTAGGCTTTGGACACATGCCTATAATGATCCCTATACTTGGAAGCGGGCCTGTGGTGGATCAGAAGTTCAACATTATCCTGGGCTGCGAAGCATGTTTGAAGTCATCATAACTATGAGATACTGATCAAAAAAAAAATAACAGTAAAAGGATAGTTGATAGTTAGACTGAATGAAAGAGCACAGAAAAATAAGATATTTTTGATTTTTTTTAATTTAGAAAATATTAAGGTCTAATGATAGAAACAATAATTGGAGGCTGTGGTTGTGGGGTTCAGAGAGGGATTCCTGAGGAGTTGTGAAGGAGCTTATGGGATGTGTAACACTTCACTATCTTCATTTTTATACTGGTTTAATATATGGCTTACATATATACATTATATATATGTAATATATATGAAATACACATATAAAGCTTATATTTCTATGATTTTAATATACAGTTTCGTTGTTTATCAATAACACTGAAATCCATTCTGACTATGACGTAGCTGCAGCACTCAGGAACTCACTGAAGCTAAGGTTACCTGCCCAAGAGCAGAAAGAAATGTTCTACGGTCTTGCTCAAAGTGTGTTTCTGACTCTCCTCAGCATCAGTTCTCAACCTGAAAAGACAAAGGATGAATTGAAAGTCACCATCATTTCTGGATCACACAAGTCCTGATTTCCACATGGTAACCCCTCCTTGGTGTCATATGCCCATTACAAATTATTGTTCTCAACTTGGCACCAGTCTGTCCCGACAGGCTCTACTCTTCCTGGAATCCAGACTGAAGATTTAGGGCCATGGCTTACGACTATGTCTTCAACTTTGAAAGACAATGAGACAAATTGGATAGACAGACTGTCCTTAAAGATTTTCATGTCCCTGCAGAGGACATGAAGTTCAGGGACCCAGAGTACTGAAGACAGACACAAAATAGTGGCAGCTGCTGTCACACCAGCACATACTAGGCATTAAATAATAATTAAATGGATGAACAAAAATAACATTAGTGTTTATTATTCAGAGAATTTGATTTTTGACTTGATATCACAAAATATAGAACAAAAGCCATGGAACAAATACTTGTCAAGGAAAATAGTAACAAAAGCAGTCATACATTTCTGACTTTTAATTCAATGCAAGAGTTTCTGAGGAAAATATTTCTGTTACATATTTTTTAATGATTTAAAATATTGAGTATTGAACCCTAAATTTTACACATGGAAGGTATCTTTCTCTCCCTACACTGAGCTAGACATGCCCAGGCTGTTTACAATTTTTATTTTTATTTTAAGAAGAAAAGTTACTACTAATACCCCCATGCTGTCCCTGAACACATCTTATATATTAGGTAGGCACTGAACCTGCCTATCCTTATGTCTCAACTTCTTGAACAGTTACAGTTAGAGGCCTTTGTCACTAGATGTAGAAAAGCAAACTCTTTATCAAACACAAGTTGCTTTATGTAGCTGGTTTTGTGCAGTCCTGCCTAGGCCTGCAACCGCTCAGACCCAAATAAATGCACAGAGGCTGATTTTAATTACAAACTGTATGGCCTAATGGCTAAGGCTTCTTGTTAGCTAGATCTTACATCTTAAATTAACCCAATTCTATAAATCTATACCTTGCCACGTGGCTCATGGCTCATGGCTCATGGCTTACCAGTATTTTTACATCTTGCTTTTCATGGCAGCACCTGACAGCATCTCCTGAGTCAGCCTTCCTCTTCCCTGAATTCTCCTCTCTCCTTATCCCACCTATACTTCCTGTCTGGCTACTGGCCAATCAGCACTTTATTTATTAACTAATCAGAGCAACACATTCACAGCATACAGAGCGATATACACAACAGTTTTACCTAGAGTATTTATGATTCTTGCATTTCTTGTCCAAAGTATTTTTTCTGCCTTACTTTGAGGAAGAAATCACAGAGAGATGAAATACCTGGAGTCATTTTTTTCTCATCTCTATGCTGTTTCCTATTATTTCATTTTAAACTAGATCACAAAATTATTGCATTGGTATAATGCCTACTTACTGAATGACCATTTAATTTAACCCAACTTTTTTATTAAATATCACACTTTTTTGGTCAATTGGCAATTGAAATAATTATGTAGTGGATATATTCTATGATTTATAGAACAAGATATTTTCCAGCCTCAAAATTTTCTTATCCACTGGTTCTGATCAAATATTTATTTCTATTTCTTAGGACATATACATAATAATTTAAAGGGGTATCATTGTAGTCATTTTATCATCATCAATTCAAATGTCAAAAAAGATATTGTTGTGGGAGATTTGATCATGCTGTGTGAAGATTTGTGTTTTTCCTCACCTATCTAAGAAACCTTCTGATTGGTTTAATAAAGAGCTGAATGTCCAATAGCTAGGCAGAAGAGGTTAGGTGGGACTTCTGGTGAAGTGAGAGGAACTTGGAGGAAGAGTCAGAAAGGCGATGATTCACCAACAAGACATGGTGGAAGTTGGCCATACAGTACGGATGGGAGGTAATGAACCACGTAGCATAACATAAATTAATATAAATGGGTTACTTTAAGATTTTTTTCCTTTTATTGGCCCCACTTATCTCCTGTCTCCTTGAATTTTCTCTCTGCCCTTCAACTTTCCCCCCTCCCCAAATCAAAACCAATTTAAAAAATTAAACTAAACCAAACAAAAATAAAATCAAAAATACAAACAAAAACAGAAAAAAAGAAGAAACTTCTTGTGGTAGCTGTAGCAAGCTGTAGTTCATCCCCTTCACATGATCCAACAGTTCAGAGATGAGGAGGATGTTGGGGTGGGCCAATTCATAGTCCTGGTTCTGGGCATGGGTGGTAAGTGTGTACATCAGCTCATTAGCTTTCCTTCATTGTTACTATGTGGGCGAGCTCTCCAGCACTGCCTGGGCTAGCTTACCTGATGTGGCCTTTAGCAAGGAGTTGGACAGTTCTCCTGCTCTAGGACCCTCAGATCCGGGTACCCCTCACTCATATCACCAGGGCCAGCTCTACTGTTTTTTTTTTTTTTTTCTTTTTTTTTATTCCAGGCAAGGTGCAGGGCCCTCCTGATTGTTGTAGGGGGAATATGAGGTGGGGGGATGCCACTTCAGCTCTCCGGCTCTCTCTTCAGGCTGGCTTACTTTAGGCTCCTACAACAGGGTCAGCTCTAGTGTGCTGCCTAGTAGGGAGGCAGGGTTTGGCAGCTTGCGTGCTGCAGCTGTGTCGGGCAGGGCTAGTTCTCTCACTCTCTTGACCCCTGGGCCAGCTCTCTTGCCTGCCCTAAATGTGGGGCGTGGGATCTTTCCCTCACCTATGCCACCATGGCAGATGAGGGGAGTGGACAACTGAGGAGGGGGCGGGGTCAGCTCTCTTGCTTTCATATCCTCATGCCCTCAGGGTTGGCTTATCTGTGACCCTGACCACAGGGTTAGCTCTAGTGTGCTTTCAAAGTAAGGGACAAGCCTAAGCTAAGGCCAAGCTTTCATACTTAGTAAGAAGTCTCCAGCTCATTATTTGGGAGCTAGGGTCCAAAGAAATCCAGTTACAAGATATTGCCACATACCCTAAGAAATATTAATTGCTAGGAATTCTCAAATTCTAAATAGTCATTTAAGTAAGCATTCCTAACTTTGTGCTTGATGAATCTTGCTCAAACTCTTTATTTTTTTGCTTTTATGTCTTGAAGTGCCTAGATTTTGACAATACCCATCTGGAACTGTTTCTCCTGGGTGTGGTATAATAATGTTTTCAAAGAATAAAAACTCAATAAACAAACATTATCTTCTTTCCAGGCTATCAAAAAAGACTCAAAATCAATATTATTGTTCTTTTTAAAGAATACATTATAGCTATGCATATACATATTTTAGAAATTGTTTTTTAAGTGATCAGTTTTATGCATGATAAAGCTCTATAAGAATGAAACTTCAAAATCTAGATTGCATTACTGTGACTCAGAGCAGCAAATAACAACTTTTAGTATGCTATTTTAATCAAAAGTATCTGGAATTTGAAATTTACTATAAAAGAATTATTATTTGGTTAAATAACCATAGAATTTAATTTGATGACAAAGTACAAGCATGCAAATGTGTTTTATATAAATTGAAGCTGTATCCTGCAGTTTATCAGCTAAATATATACAGGAAATTGAATTACAGTTAAGTTTTCAGATATGCTTCTTCTATTTCAGTTCTATGATCAAATAGGGGACATATTCCAAAAGCTAAGAGCTTGGCTGTTAAAGAAGACAAGCAGAATTTGTAACTATCTAAGAGACTGAGTGATTCGGTATACTTGTTGAATTTAATAAGATTTTGTGGCTCTGTGGCGTAGTTTTCAGATCTCTTAGGAACTGATCTGTAATAAAACCTTTATTTTATTAATATTAAGAATTGTGACCATACACCAAACTGAACAAACGTGTTATGTGATTGCCAATACAATGTTCTGTATTTACGTCCCATAAAATCCAAAGGAATTTGTATCCAGAATACTGAGCTGTAAAGTTTAACTGTTGAATAAGATGGGAAAACAGACCAGAAACTGTCTCCATAAGTAAAATAATCATATAGATGTATATGTTGTGTTCTATTAGTTTTTATTTTGGTTGTTGTTGCTTTTATTTCTTCTTGTGCCTATTGTGCACAGATTTTAAATGTTACATCATATAGCATATGCTCTAATCCAGTCATGACCAATTCGGCAACTAATGGATACCTTCATTGCAGTAATATGTTAAAATGTAAATTAGTCAAAGCTCTAATAATGATTTAACTATTTTGGGTAATCTCTTGTTTCATGAGAAATTGGTAACTTTGTCATTCATACCTCCCTTACTGATTTTTATGTAATATGAAAGTAAATCTAAATACTTGAGTGACCCCAAAACATAATTTTAGCCTAAAATGTAACAAATATAGTTAGGCAGGGTTTAATGTCCAGCCTTTGCCTATTGAAAACGATATTTTTCTCAAAAGATAGATATTGATCAGCATTAACTAAACTTTCAAATATCTATTATATACTTCCAGAGAAGAAGCTGAGTATTAAGTGGAGTGTAGAATATTTTTTTCCACAAAATTCTTTCCCTCTTATACTGTAATTAATATAAGGAAGAAAAAACATGTATTCATATAACAGTATATAACAGTTTTTTTTTAAAAAAAGAGTCTTACTATGTACTTCTGGATGGACTGAAACTCATTATTCAGACCAGGCTAGCCATGAACTCATAGAGCTATGCCAGCCTCTGCCTCCAGAGAGCTGGGTAACATCATGCATCACTATACCTGATCAACATGTGACTTTAAAAAATAATTTCAGATTAACAAGACTATAATGCTTATTATTATTATTTATTTATTTATTTTGTGGTTTTTTGAAACAGAATTTCTCTGTGTAACAGCTCTGGCTGTCCTGGAACTCACTTTGTAGACCAGGCTGGTATCAAGCTCATAGCGATCCTCCTTCCTCTGCCTCCCCACTGCTATGATTAAACATGTGTACCACCACCACCCAGAAATGCTTATTATTTTAATTGGAAATTGGAAAGAGTAAAAAACACACTGTTATAATTAAATAATTTAATTTTTTTCATTGCTTCCTGGGATACTTAAGGTCACTATGTCAAAGGACCTTACAATTTTTTTTTAATTTTAATTTTACTTTTTTTTGGTTCTTTGAGACATGGTTTCTCTGTGTTGCCCTAGCTGTCCTGGAACTCACTCTATAGACCAGGCTGTTCTTGAACACACAGAGATCTACCTGCCTCTCCCTTCCAAGTGCTGGGATTAAAGGTGTGTGCTACCACCACCCAGCTTGGAAACATACATTTTTGTATGTTTCGCATTATTTTATCCTTTCCATTTTCTATTTAAAATAACATTTTTAAAAATAAAATTTCTATTAAGAGATTTTCTATTCATTTTACATACCAACCACAGATCCCCCTGTCCTCCCTCCTCCGACCTCCCAGCCTTCCCACATTTTAATACACAATTTAAAAACACAATTATAGTTCATATACATTATAATTCTCTACTATGTAACCATTGAAAAATTTATGATGAAGTTATAATATACTGTCTTTTATGTATACAAGGAAAATTCATGCTATAATTCCATAAATTCTTGATAAATTTTTCATCTTTGGTCACCGAGTCACATATTTAAGGTACTGTCAATCAAATTACATGAGGTTGAGGAAGCAGTAAAAGAATAATGGTGATACTCTTTGAAAGAAAAAAAACAGTCTATAGATAATTTATTACATTAATTATATCTAGGTCCTGTTCTCAATTCTCCACTAAATTTATTAATATCTGTCTGTACTGTGCTACATAAGATAACTGAAAAAAACCAAACTGGGTGGTGTCATGATTATTTTTCTCTAACAGTTTGTTCTTTCTAACATGAGTGTCTCCAGAGAACACCTAACTGTATTTAGCAGAAAACATTTCTTAGGAGAGTTTATTGAGGGCTGATCTGAGTGAACAATACTGTGTTCCTAGACTATAGATATTAAAGTCAGAATTATGTAGACAAATTGTATTTTCTTCCTACAGCAGGAAATCTCTGAGTCAACTATGGTGCCTCAAGCCTTTGAGTCCTGTACCTTCTATTCTAGGACACAGAATGTCCCAGAGTTAATGTTTGCCAATCAAGCTATGGGATGGGAGGTGAACTGGAAGAAGAAAGAATAAGAGAGTAAGTCAGATGAGTAATAGTTTAAACACCTGAAATGAAGGTAAGAAAACCAACATTAAGAATGATCCAAAGGGATTAGTACGAGAGAGAGAGAGAGAGAGAGAGAGAGAGAGAGAGAGAGAGAGAGAGAAAGCATTTGGTTTGCATAGGATTCAAGAGAGGACATCCACATACAGCTTCTGCTTTGACTTTTGTTTGTGTTTGGAACCCTAATCAGGATTTAGTTTCTCTACATTTCTTTGAAAAGCCCCAGTATAACATACTTACTTTGGTTGAACACTTAGGTCTTAATGATATTTTTACTTTTCTCACTGAATCTCTCTTCTTAAAGGAGTCTCTAACTGCTACTTCTCTTCATAAGATGTAGCGCAAATTCTAATTGGTATTAATAATAAAATCCTGGAGTCAGATATAAAGGTAAATGCTGAAAGATCAGAGAGACAAAGGAGTAAGCCACAATTACTTCTTACCTTGCCACCTCCTCAGCCTGAAAGCAGCTGAGTTCCTGTCTCCTTTTACCTTATATTACGCGGTCTCCACTGTAATATTAAGTGTTAAGAATAAAGATGTGTGCCACCACTGCCTGGCTCTGTTTCTTTCTTCGACTGGATCAATCTCATGTAGGCCAGGGTGGCCTTGAATTCCTGATATTGTGCTTCCTTCCCCAAGGTGCTGGGATTAAAGATGTATGCCTCCACTGCCTGGCCTCTATGGCTATTAGTGGTTTAGCTCTGCACTCTGATCTCCAGGAAAGCTTTATTTGTTAGAGCACAAAGTATCACCACAACAACTGGTACAGATTGGTGTCCTGAAAGGAGCATTCGTGTGAAAATGAGTGGGAGGAGGAGAAAGGAGATTTTGAAATTTTATCCCCTTTCTTAAGGTTGATTTGAAGCAACACCAATAATTATTGGGATGACAAATGTGATTCTTTAAGTAGTAACCACAGTAGATAGACCAAAGAGCATCAGACATATGGGCAGCAAGTAGCTAAGGCAGCTACAGAGACCAGCAGATAGCGTGACAGAAAGACAAAGAAGAGGGAGGTTTGAGAGAGAAACTAAGAGAATTAGAGAAATAAGTATGGACACACTTATGCAGGAACAATAGTCCATACTGACATTTTTCATTTTGTTACATTATAAAATCTGAGCTTATTTCTCAGTTCACTCTATTATTCTCTAATATACATATGACAGAACTTCTGGTGTTGAGGGTGTAATGATGTGATAATTAGTAAAGCGTAGAATCAAATGATTCATATCACCATCAGACATAGAATGTATCCGTCAAACTCACCTAGAATGTTCCTTCCCTTGTGCTATTTTGCAGTAAACCTCTGTTGACTAATGTTTAGCATGGATAATTCTGTAGAACACATATTTTCATTATATGAAAATACATAAAATGTGGTGATATTTTATTTGTGCTTTGATAAATAAAGCTTGCCTGGAGATCAGGGGGAAAAGGCCAGCCATTTTAAGTAAACAATGTCAGGCAGCACACGACCTTAATCTGATCACTTAGCAGGCAGGGTCTCTGTGTGTTCAAGGCCATACTAGGGAACAGAACCAAGCGTAGTGACACACGCCTTTAATCCCAGTAACAACCATAGAGACCTGGAGGTCTATATAGACAGACAGTGACAAGGAAGTGAGGTGGCTGGGCTAAGAGCCAATGAGAGGGCAGAAAAGCAAGGCATATAAAGGCATGGGTAGACAGGAAGTAGCTCTCATTTGGAAGCTGCAGAGTTGGTGAAATAAGGTTGGCTGGTGGCTTTTCCTATTTCCCTGATCTCTAAGGCTTTCACCCCTATATTTGGCTCCATGTTTGTTATTTAATAAGACCATTTAGAAATTCGTCTACAATAAACAATATTGTAAGAATATGTTTATCTACCTGCAGTCAGTGTAACTGATTTTAAAACCACAATACAGCTTTTGATAAAGGATAAAAGTCTTATTTACTTTTCTATTGAGGTGAAGATATCAGGACCAATGCAACTTGTAGAAGAAAGTGTTTATTGAGGCTTATGTTTCAGGGGGTGCATGAACATTATGGAGGGAGAGCATAGAAGCAGGAAGGCAAACATAGCATTGGAGTAGTAGCTGAGAGCTTAATCCTTATTTACAAGTAGGAGGCAGAAAAAGAGAGAGCCAATTTGGAATTGTCTGCATGTCCATGTTGCCTGGTTCATCGTCTTGTTGTTTTATATGTTAGCACAAGTATTTCTGGATGCTGAACTCATTTCCTCATAAATTAGTTGCCTTGTCACAGAATGGATGAGGCCTTTTCAGAGGAATTCAAAGTACATCACAAGAGACATATGATTCAGGTGAGCAAAAGGCTTGTCTCCAAGTAGCAAGCATGATATGTAGTTGCCAGCCCATAGAAGAGATGACCACAATTGGACTTCATCCAAACATTCCATGGAGCGGTTGTTCCCACCTCTGCCTCCCCTACAGTTTTGTTCAGTATATTACTAGGTGTGGAGGCAACAGTAATGGATCCATGAACAAAGCTAGGGAGATTCCAGCCTGAGCTGCTGAAACCCACAGGAGGAGGCAGAGGACCACATATTGGGAAAGGTCCTAGTTGGAAGAGGATGACAGAGCAGGGAGTTATGAGAATTTCATAGGAAATTAGTAGGGATTATAGGAATTATGAAGGAAATTAGTAGGAGGGAAGAGTTCATGTGAAGTAAAGCATTATCCCCTTGACAATGCTCTATTATATTGGAACTCACTTTCAAATCAAGTATTCAAAACTTAAATGATTAATTGTTTCAAGATGATTTTAAAAAAAGCAATTAATTCAAAGTACATCTTGGGCCATCTGAGCAAGGGAATGTTAGAGGTTATCATTCTGTCTTCTCTTCATCCATCCTATCATATTATCACCTCCATCCTCTTTCCAATCTCTTTCCTTATAAAGGCCTTACATACTCCAATTCCTAAAGCCCTTTTGTTAATACAGATGTCTAATCTCATTTGTGATACTACTTTCAAGTTACCATTGCATCATTTTCCCTTTACTCAAGTACACATCACAGCCTTATTTTACCAATCTGCTCTGTACTGTCTTTCAAATTTAAAAGTTACAATCCTCAAATGCCTTAATTGGCATGTGAGATCACTTATTGTTTCTCTCTCCAAGCACCTCAGTGTTGTTCTTGGTGTGTTTGATAAGTCCAAAGTCATGGTTGTCATGATTAATAATTTTGATTATATTCCAAAAGTACACCATCATTTTACTAAAGGCTCTTGGGTCACCAGATAGAATGATTCTCTCCATTCCCTACTTCTTTTGTCTCAATTATATTATAAGGAAATTGATAGACATGGTAGTGGCTCTTGGGTTATTATGAGTGCACATCATAAAGACAATCATTGCCTTAACACTTAAGATCAGGAAAGAAGGATTAATTCTGAGAGAGAGTGATCAGTTGGGGCTAGAAATTTAAGGAACATTTCAGACAGTGGTGTTTTGTCATACCTTAAAGGTGATTTCTGACAAAATCAAATTCTAGGGGATTGTAAACTTTGTGATTTATAATTTTAATACTATTCCACAAGATCTGAGCCAGCTATCACACTGTTCACACTGGCTTTCCTGAATGTTAATGATATATACGCAGATGTATCTGCCCTGCCTTTATTACCCAAGCATACTGATGCTCGTCTGAAGTACATTTCTCATGGTGATCCCTGGTCAAACCAGCATTTCCCATTCCCATTTCAAACCTTCAGTTTCTCACTTTATCTAGATAACAGCTTGCCAATTTTTAAGAATCACCTCATCCATCAGCCTCACAAAAATATCCCATGACATTCGCAAGCAAATTATGTCATGCACCACTCCAGGTCAGTTACTTTTGCAACAACCTCCAATAATTCATGGTTACACATTTATTATAAAGGAGAGAGCTCAAAAGATTTCTGCAAACCAGTTGTCTCCATCCTGATTACAGAAAAAAATGTTTTTCAAACTTTCCATCCAAGAATAGACTACTGAATTTAATACAGCATTGCCCTGAAAGACAAATATTTCCTTTAGAGTATCCCAATAGCTCTCCCCTCTTGCTAAGGCTGATTTTTTCTGTAGTTTCTAATTTTTGCAACAACCACTTAGCTAACACCTTGCCCAGCTCAACATTTTCATCATCTAAATTTGATGCTGTGGTTGTCAAGCTTAGGTATAATTTATGAAAAGGAAATAAGACATTTATTCCATTTACTGTAAGAAATAAATTTAAAATGATTTAATACTAGTTTTAAAATCTTCAATATGATTCTTGTGGGTTTATTTTGGCCCAGAAAATTGTGAATTTCCTTAATGTTATACATTCAACTCTGGTTTTGCTTTGTTTTTTTGTTTTTTTTTTTTTTTAGTTTTTCTTAATCCTTAGCTACTGTGAAGCTACAGTCCATAACTACAACTTGTCATTAGAACTAATAGAAAAATCTGTCTATACTTCTCATAATGTTTTATGTTATATTACCTGAAGTCTTTTTTCTGCTTATTTTTATCTGCATCTGCTGTCATGGAAGACAGACAGACTTTGTATATATAGGTGTTTTAATTATTAAGTGCAGTAGAGATATACCTTAATTTTTTTTAATCTTTCAACATTCTTTAAAGTGAAATGCTGGAGGTAATATGATGATGTGAGAGAAGAAACTTGGTAATGTCTCAGGAGGCACAGAAAGATCACTGTTCCCATGTCCATGGTTCAGCTGTTCTAGCCTGAGACACTAGGAAAAAAATAGGAGAAAAGGAAAAATAAGAATCTTAAATAACTATAATTGTAGTCATCACAAATTAGAATTTAAATTTTGAATGTTTCTCTCATGTTTTCAGTGCAAATAAATCTAAATGGTTATATGTACTCTCCTTTGTCAGCCAAACAGACAGAGTAATATTTGGAAACATTTTAAAATAATATGTCCTATGACGAAAAAGTGGCTACTGTATAGGGACACTCTTGAAATTAGTTCTATGTCAAAAATGTACACATTTAATAATATTTGGTATAGATAGATAACTTTTTAATGTGGAAAATAAAGTTAACAGGGCTTGGATATTTTCTATACTAAGAACCAGAGTTTCTTCAAACAATGCTTTGTCAGGGATTTCTTAATCTCTCCATTCTGACCATATGAGTAAATGATTCCCCTTTCACTTCCTTTCTATGTACCTCCATTGGAGTCAACATTTAAGACTACTGAGATCCTGCTCATTTGGAAACCAATTTGGGTCATTCAAAAATCACAGTCTTCCCATCAGCCCCTGATAAGGCACTTCTAGGTAAGGTTAGTTGAAGCAGTTTCAGGAGAGAGTGAGGAAAAATAAGGGCAGTGCTACAAATTATATAATAGAGCCCAGAACTCAAGCATATGCAGTTTCATATTTAGCACCTCTCCAAAAGAGCATTTTTATAATAGAACTGCATTATATTTAGATCTGGATCATCCTTGGATGGCTTGTCTTCTTCCAATTCTCTGAGGACATTCTCAAAATAATAGTGACAGAAAAGCCTCAGCATGCTCTGGAGGTAAAAGTCCTTTGTGTACAAAGACACTGCTGAAGCTGGCCCATCCTCGGGAGACCTTCATCATGGCTGTTTTCAACGTGTCTTTTCCTTTCAACTTTTAAAGCGAAAACACAAGAAGCCAAGAATAAATGCAATTTCTATAAATTTGAAACCAACTCTGCTTGCTTATTCTTCTCTGTGAGCTTGCTACATAGTTAGTGCTCATTGTGTGTATTTATTGAATATACAGGAGTCTTGTGTACTGACTAAGCTCTGATTTTCTTTACATTGGTGTTTTATATAATTAACTGCAATTATTCCACATTATTTAATTTGATTTTTCTTTTATTTTTATAACCTCATTGAACTTTTTTTGTTGTCTCTTTCTGGATCAAGTCTCCAAAGACAATAACGTGGAGGGTTAGAGTTCAGTCTATAAAACAGCCTAAGGGCTCACCAACCTAAGACAGACCACCTGTGTGGCCCGGGCAGGCGTCTCCATGACGGGTAAGGTGACCTGCTGACGTCCCACGCAACCCAAGTCAGAAGCTCATTTTTTAATTAAAGGGGGACCTGTAGGGCCCTGGCCCCCGTTTTGGGTAACTGTTGCCTTGCTTGTGGACCTTGACCTTGATATTCTCCCTATGCTAATTCCCTGCCAGGTTCCACCCTCCTGAAAGCTTAAGGGAAGTTCCTTGCCTGGTACCTTGAATAATGGGCGTTAACAGATTAGAAGCAAGATTGTA
>CABHPR010144596.1:49837-77752 GCA_902168415.1 Peromyscus melanophrys | reverse complement strand
AATAAATAAATAAATAAATAAATAAATAAATAAATAAATAAATAAATAAATCTTAAAAAAAAAAAAGAAAGTTCACAGTTACCATTGGAATACAAAAGATCCCGAGGATAACTTCATTTATGAAGCGTACACTAGGAGGCCCCTGCTAAACGTCTTTAATTGTTTTACCTGATTCCTGAGAATAATACAGTGATAGGAGAATCTCCATTGTTTGGATCAGGAAATTAAGATGTAGGAAGATCAAGCAAATGGCTTAGGAGCCATGGTCATTAAATTGATGTGAAATTGCTCTTTTTACTTATGAACACAAATCGTCATGGCTAATGTTGGTTGTCAGCTTGACTACCTCTGGAATCAACTAAAACCTAGGATACTGGGCGCTCCTAAGAAGGATTCCTTTAATCAGATTATTTAAAGTAGGAAGAACCACCCTAAACCCGAGCCATGCCTTCCAGATAAAGGGACCTGGAAGGAGTTCTCCTTTGTGCCTCCCTACACACCTCCACTCTCACCAGCAAGGTCATCAGTCCTGAAGGAATGCCTCAGCATTCCTTCACTGATATCGGAACAAACTTCTTTAGGATTCCAACATAGACTGAACACTAGCAGCTCTCCAGGAGTCCTCTAGGACTCCAGTGCCTGACTGGGACTGCTCAGACATCCAGCATTGTGGACTGAACCACTACCAGATTCTCAGTCTTCAGTATGAGATAACAATTATTGAACCACCAGGAGCACACCACATCCTGTACATGTACATACACATACAAACATGCAAATATGTAATGTAAGCATATATATGCATAAAGACACATATAATTATCACGTTTGTTCCTTTAGGTAACCCTGATACCCCGGTTAAAGCAAGGAACAAACAGATTTTGAAAATGCTGCCTAAGGAAGCATAGCTTTTTGAACCCAAATCCACTCCACTCTGTTTCTGTGCCAACTCATCACTCCAAGCAGGAGGCAGCAACATTAATCAGACCTCATAGTGCAGAGACAGCTACCCTTTAAACTTCTGTTTACAAAGGTCATGGGGATGTCACCTGAAATGTTCTCCTCTGGCATCATCCTCTGGTGTAGATTTGACTGCTTCCTACTAATTTTATCAAGGTGTGTCACTTGGATGCACCCCAGTTTAGCAATCAGAATAACACAATGCATTAAATGGGCCCATGCTTGCCTTTTCCTAGAAAACAGAACACATAAAAATAATCACCCCTGCTGGAAACGGCCAGATTCTATGTGCAAAGAGGAAAATTAATGAATTCTTTCTTGATAGGCAAAGGATAGAAAGTCCAAGCGAGACGACCGAAATCCATTCTTTAATTTGCAGCCAAGTAATTAAACAGCAGTGAAATGCATCCTAAGTCCCTTGTACAAAACCCAACAAACAACCAGAGAGGGGAATGAGCCTGCAATTATTTCAAGACAGTGGAAGTTTGTATATATGCTAATGACATGATAGAAAATAAATCCCTTATCAAAAGAATGTCTAACAACTGAGAAAAGTGCACAGCATCCCTATGATGAAAAGAGATAGAAAAATGTAGTTTTCTTAAAATTGTTAGTCTCTAAGTGCCGCTGCTCATCAGGCAAGAAAACCTGAGGCTGGAGACTATTCAGCTTTTAATCCTCATGTTCTTTCTTGTTCAGAATCGATCATAATACTTTGGTATTGTAGAAATGTAGTTCTTTGAGGCTTGAAGAATATTAAAACTTGAGTGTCAAACATCTCATTAAACTGGACAGTTTTACTTGCTTCCAGACAACAGAATAACTTAAAATTGGAGCCTGATATTTTTATTACAAAACCAGGGTCCTATATTTTAAATATAAAGCAATAAATACATGTGTGTTTTATGTGTTTTGTATAAAAAATTTTCTCTGATAGTATTTTACACACTGTAATTATATAGAAGTACATGTACTTACTGTTTGCAAATTGTAAATTTTAAAAAGAAGCAAGAGCCAAATTGTAGGCTGACATTTTAAAATATGCATTATGTACAAATTGCAAGTTGATTAACATGCACTTGTATATTTACTGAGCTGTGATCTTTTGTACTGGAGGCTGAAAATGTATTCCTGTGTCATTAAAGAAAATCCCAAGCATATTGTCAGTTCTTTACTATGGTAAATATGATGTATATTTATACTAACATTTCCTTTCTATTTCTAGTTTTTGTTAAGATTTCCTATTCTATTCATCTTAAGATGTGTTTAATTCCTTGGGTAGATTAATATTCAATTCTACTCTTTCAGAAACAAGGCATTTTGATTTTTGATAATTGCATTCAGGGGTCACTAATTACCTTTGGTTTTGTTCTAACACTTGACTCCCAGACTATTTTGGTTCTTCTGTTTTCATTTTATGTGGCCGCTCAGATTAACGCGCACATGATTGTTGGCTTCTGCTGTGTGGTGCTTTAAGTGAAAATGGCCCAGGATAGGCTCATATGTTTGCATGTTTAGTCCCCAGTTGATGAACAGCTGGGAAAGGAATAGGAGGTGTGTCCTTGGGGGAGGAGGTGTGTCCTTGGGGGAGGAGGTGTGTCCTTGGGGGAGGAGGTGTATCACTAGGGGTGGGTTCTGAGATTTCAAAAGCCCATGCCAGGCCCAGTGTCTCTTTCTCCGTCTCCCTCTGTCTCTGTCCATGTCTGTCTGTGTCTGTCTGTCTGTCTCTGTCTCTGTCATCTCTATCTCTCTCTCTGCCCACTTCCTGCAGATCAAGATGTAAAGCTCTCGGCTACTGCTCCAGAGCCATGCCTGTCTGCTTCCCACCGTAATGACCATGGACTCACCCTCTGAAACTGTAAGCAAGCCCCCAATTAAATGTTTTCTTTTATAAGGGTGGCCTTGGTCATCTTGTCCTTCTCACAGCAATAGAACAATAATTAAGACATGTTGTTATTCCCCTGGTTTTTTGTTTTGTTTTGTTTTTTGTTTTTTGTTTTTTGTTTTTTTTCAGTAGTGAGAGGCAGAGGCCCAGCTTTGTACTGTCCTCTTCAACAGGCTGAGAAAAAGTCTTTGAAGGACCTCAACTCAACCCCATCCAGGATTCATGGCACTGATGCAGAAAAAGATTTCAGGCATAGCCAGTTGGATTGCAGAGTTAGAGATTTTATCAAAGATAATTTCATGTAGACTTTAAGTGAGGGTTTGGAGATGGAGAGATGTGCATAAAGGAGCTAAAACATACCCAAGTGAGCTTCCCAAGGGAAAGTGGGAGGAAGGCAAGAGGTGGCTAAGTGTGAGTATGGGCTCCTCAAGGGAGAGACACTGTCAATCATCTTAGTATTAGCCGTATATACCATCTTGGTAGCTTATAAGTTATAGTTCAAAAGGTTGCTGTGGTAGCTACTCTTGGTTGTCAATTTGCCTACATCTGGAATTAATAAAAATATGAAAGTAGAGGGCACACCTGTGCGGGATTTTTGCTTATTTTGAAGTAGGAAGTTCCCTTTTGAATCTGGATCTTTGAGGTAGGAAGACACACCTTTAATCCAGATCTTTTGAGGTAGGAAGATCTACCTCTAATCTGGTCCACACCTTCTGCTAAAAGCCTATATAAGAACATGGAAGAGGGAAGTTTTTGCTCTTTACCTGCTTGCTCTTGCCTTGCTAGCAAGTCCATTCCTTCACTGGCAGTAGAGCCTACTTCTTGATTCCAGTGTCTACTGAAGACCAGCTGAGACATGCAGCCTCATGGACTAAGCAACCTCTGGATCCTTGGACTTTCTTTTCACAGCCAACCATTGTTGGATTAGTTGGACCACAGTCTGTAGGTCATTCTATAAATCCCTTTAGATAGCTAGACAGACAGACAGACAGACAGACAGACAGACAGACAGATAGATAGATAGATAGATAGATAGATAGATAGATTCATTCTATAAGTTTTGTTATTCTAGAAAACCCTGACTAATACAGTTGCTAATAAAACTTATTTTCTTAACACTTTTTCTCTCTTTTGATGGAATTATAGGATGGTTCTGCAGTTGCCTTGAATGAAATTATAATATGATAAAATAAAACCAGGAGCCACACAGGCTTCCATGGAGAAGAGGGGATAGTACATGTCCTTTCTCTGTAAATGGGATTTCTAGTGAGATTCCTAGAAATTTTCAGGTTTATAACTGGAAGGGAGTAAGGCCTTAAGAAGCTGTTAGTTCTTCTGGGATTCTTGCTTCTTTACTGATGAGAGGCTTCAGCTGGATTCCTGAGTGAGAAGCTCCTCTAAATTCTCATGTTCCCAGTAATCCCCATCTTTTCATCCTGCCTTATATATACTCATCAGTTCTGAAAAGGGGCTTCCTAAGTTTGGCCAGTGAAAATATGGTAGCCCTAACCCCTGAATGCATGGATTAGAAGATAGAAGAGTCATTATAATTCAAGTATAAATATTTTTATTGCCTGAAAAAGCAAAAGTGATCCTTTACACAAATTAACAATAGTTCCATATAAGTGGGATCCAATGTACCATCCATTGCTGGATTTTGATCTTCTATTCTTTGATTTCATCAGTTGCTGTTTCAAGCTGGATTCACATATATCTATATTCTGTCAGAAACAATTCTCTGTAGTCCTCTTTAATTAATATTCACAGGGGATTTTATTTTATAATTACATTATTGATCTCTGGAACAGCATTCTACAGTGTTTCTAGACTAAGAGAAAGTTAATGAGTTTAGTGCTAGACCTGACTGGTAGGCATCAGCAAACCAGAGGTAGAAGGAAAAAGCAAAGCCACTTCCATCTGCCCATAGAGCATGTGAGAGAATATTCGAATGGATCTTTGAGGCCCCTGCTACTTTCTAATTGCTGGTGTAAAAAGAGATTTTGAAGATGAATTTCATGGGACTACCCATTAATAGAAATGATATCACTGCTCCACTTAGGTTAGTGTGGATATGCTTCTGACTCCACCCCCAACTCTCACACATATGTCCATTCTCATAGCTTTTGATATCAGATTAGAAAGTCATCCAAGTCAAGAAGAGGCCTATCACGAGAACTAATACTTGCTGAGGACTTAGAATCTGCCAAGTATATGTCTTAATACTTTAAAGATTTCTAAATTCCCAGAACAAAGCTTTCTGATCCCATCTCACTTGTGAAGCAATTAATACAGTCAGTTACACAACTAGTCCATAAGGGAACCAACCCTGGACAGCTTTAGTACCCAACTGCTAACCAGCACACTATGCTTCTCTAGATTTGCCCAGAAACACACACACACACACACACACACACACACACACACACACACACACACACACACAAACACAAACACACAGGCAGACAGACACACAAACATGCAGAGAGACACACAAACACATATACAGACACACAAACACACACACACACACACACACACACGGATATCTGAAGCCAGGTACCCTGTTAATACATCAGAGTCCCTACTTTCTTTCTTTCTTTCTTTCTTTTTTTTTTTTTTGATTTTTTTCAAAACAGGGTTTCTCTGTGTAGCTTTGCACCTTTCCTGGATCTCACTCTGTAGACCAGGCTGGCCTTGAACTCACAGAGATCCACCTGCCTCTGCCTCCCAAGTGCTGGGATTAAAGGCATGCACCACAACCGCCCGGCTCAGAGTCCCTACTTTCAAATGATGACATGAGTGAGGGATGCTGTGCTAGATCTTCCATTAGCTCCTACAGATTGACTTCACCGTCTTTATGTCTCATCAGTCTTCTCTGCCATCCTGAGAAAGGAGGCAGGAAGAGGAACCCAGTCAGTAATTCTCCCACCTGCTTCATCTTACTGAAAGTCTCAGGGGCAGTCAGGTTCCAGTGAACGTGTCTCCTTTGGGAGTTCCTGCCTCATTGCAATTCCTCGAATGTTTGTTGGTCTCCAAGCCACCATCACCCTTGTTGCTTCTCTTACATGCTGCTCCCACCTTTGTGAAGTCCCTTGTGATGGTTGACAAGGATCACCAACTTGACAAGATCTAGAATGGTATAGGAGACAAACCCTAGCTCCGTCTGAGAGCTGGTTTCTGGATTGAGTCAACTGAGGTAGAAAGGCCCACCCTAAATTTGGGTGTATCTATTTAATGAGCTGGAGTTCTGGAGTGGATAGAAAGAAGACAGTGATCTGAGCCCCAGCATTCATCTCTCTCTGCTTCCTGACTGCAGATACAATGTACCTAGCCACCTCACACTCGTGCCGCTATGTCTTCCCTGCTGTGATGGGTTGTATCCTCTAAACTGTAAGCTCAAATACCCCCACCCCTTCTTAAAATGCTTCTGGTTGGGTATTTAATTTCAGCAATGAAGAAAGTAGCCAATACAAGCTTTGTGATTAATTGTCCCCATCAGTTACACAGCCAGATATGGGCATTTTTTGTTAAGTGAACTGCTACCTGCCCTGCCCTCCCCTCCTCCTCGACCCTCTCCAGTATCTCCAGGATGTCAGGGTCATTAAGATATGTCAATATATAAAGTGTAGTATGAGGCATGACAGGAAGGTTTGAACTGTCCCCATTATTTTCACTTGCTTATTCAAAAATATTTTCTGAGCACTTATGACTAATTAGGCACTGTGTCATGTGCGCGTGGGGGGAGGCGGGGGGACGGGGGACACGACACAGCCACAATAACCACGACAGAATAAAGTCTTACTGGCATGCAGCTTACATTTCAGTGGGTAGAGCAACAAGTAGTCAGCAAACCTTGTAATTTGATCATTTCTACTATGAAGAAGATAATTATAACAGTGATACAGAAAGCAGCTGGAGGCTGAGGGAATGCTGTTTCAGCATGATGGTCAGCCGAGGTTTCTTTGAAGGGCTATCCTTTGAGTCCAACACGATGGAAAGCAACTGGTGATGCGGAGAGCCGGAAATGCGTATCGTTCCATGCCAAAGCGATGAGTACCAAGACCACAAAGAACAGTAGCACTTTGGATGAAAGGAAAGAAGGTGAATGTAGCCTAAGCATGAGAAGGGATGAGGGGAAAGAGATAGATAGGAAAAACAAAACAAAACAAACAAACAAACAAACACATAGGGCCTTCTAATTCTTTAGAAACTGTTCATTCTTTGGCGCCAGAAAAAATTTGTGATTCTGCACAGTAGTAATTTTGGTTAGGATGAATATGAAGAAATTTGTCTGAAAAGAGTCCAGCTAAGGGGAGCGATCCTAAAGAAACCAGGTGGGCTCGAAGCATGAAGCAGGAAGAATCACTGGTTTTTCTAAAAGTTTTTCTAAAGGTTTTTCTAAGGGCTTATTTCTGGTGTGTTGTAATCCAGCAATAATGAGCATTTATGAAATTAAGAGCAATGCCTCTTTTTCCCCTAAGAATAGCACTCCATGGTCCTTGGCATTTCATATGGGGGTTGGTCATCTGGGAGACAAAAACAGCCCTTTAACTCATGTTTCCCAAACATTCATCTCTTTACATTTTGAATCTCATATGGCTGGGACTCCAAACTTCAGATCGAATCTAGTTTTAGGGGCTGGGGAGATAAGTCAGTTTATAAAGTGTTTGCCATGTAAGCATGAAGACCTTGATTCAAGCCCCAGGCCCATATTATAAAAAAATAAAATAAAATAAAGCTAGGTGAAGCAAGCCATGTTTGTGATCCCAGGGCTTTGGAGGCTGAACCGTGAGGACCCCTGGGGCTCTCCAGCCAGCAAGTCCAGTTGAATCAATGACTACCAGTTCATTGTGAGACCTGGTCTTGAAAACCTAAGATAGGCAGTTACCTGACATTGCTCCTGGCCTCCACGCTTACATGCACTCATATATGCCTTCTTGCACACACATGTTGCACACAAATCCATTCTGACACTATTTTTCTGTGGTCATTCCTGAATACAAATTTGCGATCCTGTTCTGATTTGATACTTCAACTGTGAACCCACATCTCCTTACTCAAATCTAACATGGAAGACACAGAAATGGAGATTAATCTACAGACTGACCATACTATACACTACAGACCGAAAGAGGATGCATTTCTGCCTGAAACTCCAGTGTAGAAAAGAAAGATGGTTTTGAATATTGTAACATGAATTGCTAAACGGTCTTACTCATAGAAAACCCAGAGCCAGATAATTGGGGTGAAAGCTGAAAGATCAGAGAAACAGAACAAGCCACAGCCAACCTCACCTCGCCAGCTCCTCAGCCCATCCTGTTTCCACGAATCCTCAGACTGAAAGCCTCTGAGTCCTCACTCCTGAGGGTCTCAGTTGAACTGCTGCTTAGTTCCTGTCTCCTCATGCCTTATGCACTGTTCTCCACCCAGCCAAGTCACTTCCTGGGATTAAAAGCATGTGTGCTTCCCAAGCAAAGACATGAGATCTCAAGTGCTGGGATTAAAGGAGTGTGCCACCACTGCCTGGCTCTGCTCCCAGTGTGGCCTTGAACTCACAGAGATCATGGATCTCTGTCTCCCAAGTGATAGGATTAAGGACATGTGACACCACTCTCTGGCCTGTGTCTAATCTAGTGGCTGGCTCTGTCCTGCGATCCCCAGATAAGTTTTATTGGGGTTCACAATATATCACCACAGAATGTGAATATTAGGATCAAAGCCTGATGAGCTGGGTAGGAAAATACAAAAGCAAAGGTGACATCCTTAGGGGTTGAAGGGCCTATGGACATTCAGCTACTTGAACTGATTTTTGTTCATTTGCTGACATTTTTAGGGTTTGGGAGGACTTGTCCCCATGGTCAATGTCAGCACCTCTAGGCAGTGAGCGAATCTAGAGATGACTAGAGTACATTTAGAGGATTGGGAGGTTTCATTTCTCAAGGGTCCTCTCCAAATCACACAGAGATGTCATTCACCCACCTCTGCCAACACCCTAGCAGTGCTGAGACATGTTAATTCAGTTCTATGTTAATTCAGCATCCTTCAATTTGCCAGGACTTTCTGATAGGAACTCTTTTTTTTTTTTATGTTCTGTGCCATTTGCTTTACTTCCATTTCTTATTTGCAAATTTTAATTTTTCTATTTTTATTTATTTCCAAAGATGGATAAACAATATCCAGTAGTGCTAATATTTATATATATATATATATAATTATTATATATGTATAATAAAACCTGAGCACAAGTTTGCAAGGTTGCCAATGCTGGAAGTTTATATAAGGAAACTTCACTTCTATGGCAAAGTGTGTTTTAGCTTCACATCAAGGTTGCATTCAAATCCCCTGGGACAAATCTCTCCAGTGAATAATGTTCCATATAGTAGTCCTATCCCAATCCTGCTGTTCTCACCATGTGCCTAAATACAGGAGCTTTTCTGTACCTCCCAATGCTTATGCTCATCTTTGCTGTGACGCCCATCAGCCTCTCTGAGACCCATGTGCTTGGGCCTATGCGGTGATTCACATGTGGAGCTCAACTGAGGTGGAGATAGGAGCCGCCTCTGACAGACACCATTATTAATGAGCAATCCATCACTGGCTTCACTCCCGGTCGGAGACGTGCCTCTCTTTATCTCTCAGCTCTCCACAGCGCCATTTCTCATTTTCCCTAGCGTTTGCTCATCACATCTTTAATTGATCTACTCAAGATTCCTTTCATGCCCCTCACATCGTTGACATTTCTAGGTGACCTGCTTCATACACTTAGCGCTCTGTGCAGCTCAGTAGACTCAATGAGTCTGTATTTCACTGTGGAAATGTACCTCCAGATGAAGGAGTAAGGAATGTAAACTGGATCTCAGTTTTTAATAATTGAAGTGTTTGAAGGCATGAAGGTCTTGATAAAGTTAGAATTATTTTGTTTTAAAATTACTTTCTTTCTGCATCAATGAGGTAAACCTAACATAAATGTGAGTATTAAAGATGCCCATTTAAGGAAGCTGGGGAGATGGTTCAGTGGGTAAAATGGTTGCTATGGAAGCATGAGGACCTGAGTTTGTATCCCCAGCATCCATGTAAACGTTAGGTGTGGAGGCATGTCCCTGGAAGCCGAGCTCTGGGGTTGCCGAGTCCTGTGAGTTCATTGTCCAGCCAGTCTAGTCAAAATCGGAAATTTCAGGGTCAGTGATAGACCCTGTCTCAAATAATAATAATAATAATAACAATAATAATAATAATAATGAGGCAGAGGGCCAGAGAGATGGCTCAGTGGGTAAAAATGTTCTCTAAACAACTATGAGACTTGAGTTCAGATCCCTGAAACCCATGTAAAAAGCCAGACATGGTAGCATGTATGTGTAATCCCAGCATTCCTAGAGCCAAGGTGAGAGACAAAGACAGGAGAACTAGCTGACCAGCCTGGAGTGCCAAGCACAGTGGCAGAAACATGAGGGGCCCTCCTTAAATCAACACACTCACACCATGACATGCGTTAACATTCACACACACACACACACACACACACACACACACACACACACACACCCCAATTTGAATTAGTCTAAATTATTTTTAGTCAAGACAGTTTGTCAGCAGGAATAAACGGAGACCAAAGAAAACATAAAAAACAAACTGGGTTTCAGAAGAAGGGGAGGGGTGTTTTTCTTGCCTTGTTTATTTGGCTAAACTATATGTTTGTAAGTAGTATTGATTTCGATGTGAAGAACCACCTGTGCAACATCAGCAAGGACATCAATATCATTTAATGAAGTTAATGAAGGTCAGTGGGTAAGAGCATACAACTCGGGTTAACTCTCTTGTTTTGTTCCCTCCTCTAAGGTAAACACTTCAAAAGCAAAGTGGTTTCAATGAGCAAATGGATATTTTTCTGGTGTTTCCAGATACATTTAATAAAATGAACCCAAATCCCTTTTGAAGAGAGGTCAACCAGTGGGTATTTTGCAGGGCGAACAGTGTTTTACTTCTGGAAACCTGAGAACATCTACTGAGAAGAATCAGAGTTCCAAAACAAGTCAACCTCCATCATATGAAGAGCATCAGTTAGAGTGGAGAGCTCAAGAGAACAACAACAGAACACTCCTTGGAAATCACAGGGTAGTTGTTCCACAGGAGAGTATCTCTAAGTTCCTGGAGTTTGCTGATCTGAAGAATAACAAACAAAGGGATTGCTCCTGCCAGGATCAATCTCCTTTTCAAAAACACCAATATTAATATGAGTTTCATATCAGCCGTAGCCGCAACAGACTACTCAGACACATATTAGTGAGCAAGAAATAAAAACTATAGAGTTACATTTCAGTTCCTGTCTTAAATGAACATATGTGACCTTGAATAGTTGACACAAATACCATTTTCAACAGAACCACAGAAGTCCCTAGGTTAAATTCAAGGGAAGGCGAATAAACAGAAAACAGTAATCTGGGTCATTTAAACACCTTTCTCCCGCCAGCATTTTGTCTACACTAAAGTGGAACAAAACCACAGGAGCTCAGAGATAAACATTACCCCAAAGTACGTTTGCTGCAAAACGATTTTAGGAAGAAGATAAAATCTATTCTCAAGGAGATAAAAAAGTGGACAGGATATCCATTAAATAAGATAAATAAAACAAGTCCAGGGCAAAATAAAAACAAAATGAAATCCATAGTAGACCAAGTGAAGCCACCGTTGGAAGCAGCTATGAACTGGTTATATTGATAAGATGCCCCAGAGTGCTGTGGAAAGAATGTGAGAGCTGAGAGCTGGGCTGCTTGGATTGAAATTGGTTCAGCTGCTTATTTATTGTATCATCGTGAGAAGAATCCCACAACGGCTCGATTTCTCAATACCTAAAAGGAATTGGTAAGAAGCATGCCCCTGTACTGCCTTGAGGGGTTGAAGAACAAGGTGTCAGAGTATAGTAAGGTGGTCAGGTGAACTCCTGCTTTAAAAAAGGAATCTGCCATGGGACCTCTTCTTAGCTCATAGTAAACACTTCCACACATGTTAATTATTGCCCAAACCATAAAAATGCAGACATCCTGGCAACATGGAGAATCCACAAAGAAGAGGAAAGTAGCCACCATATTCTGGCTACTGAAGAATAAATATAAATACTTAAAACTTCTTGGAAACATGATGATGGAGAAGAGGAAGTCCAGAAATGTATAAACGACAACCTTCCTGGAAGCACGTGGACAAAACAGGTATTAGCGTCACCATGGGGGCTGATCTTGGTTGTCAACTTGACAGTCACCATGGAAACGAACCCCTGTGTGTTCCTTCAAGGGGTTTTTCAGATCTGATTAACTGAGGAGGGAAGATGAACCCCAAATGTGAGTGGAATCACCCATGAGCTGAGACCCATGAGTGAATAAAGGAGAAAGGGAGCGGAGCAGCAGCCTCGTCTCTCTCAGCTTCTGGACTGTGACCAACTGCCTCATGCTGCGGCTGCCCCGCCCCACCACAGTGCACTGCACCCTGGAACTCCCAGTCAAATGGAACTCTGCCTCCCTTAAACTGGTTTTGTCTGGCATTTTCCCACGGAAATGAGACGAGTCATATGACCCAAACGTAACAACTAGGTTTAGGAAGTATTGTGGATTAGTTTGACCAAGAGTGAGCCCAAATTTGAATTCTTCACTTCTCTTTCTGTGTCTCCTACCTGACCCTAACAAAGTCTTTTTCTCTGTATTTATTGGACAGCACTGGAAATATGGTATGGGAAATAGATGAGGAATTCATTACAGAGATTCTTAATAGAGTTTTACAAGGGAAGAAGTTACTTTACTGACTCCAACTGACCCCAGAATAGCCTTAAAATCACAACAGATGTTAATCAACCTGTGTCCACACGTTGATGACAGTATTTATGGGATATGCGTCTTAAGATTACTTTAAACAACAAATGCTTGCATCCACATACATTATTCTGGGTTGGGACATGGAAGAATACATAACAAGATTAAAGCTGTGCATCTAGTTTCTGGTGTAAAAGCTAATTGCATGAGATATGCAATGTATCGTAAAGTTGGTTGCTTTGTTCTCTTAGAGGCAAGTTAAACTCAAGTAAGCTGAGTACCCAGAAGGACATCAGGCTAAGTGCATAGTTGTAAGAGACCTCAGGGCTTATTAACTTGGCTGCAAGGTCCAGCAGAAGGTCAGTCTCTTTGAGGTCAAGAGATGTTTTCAGAACGTTTGTATGGATTAACTTTTCAGATGAACATGACATCAGCAAAAAAACCTCATAAATACTCATATATGTATGTGTATATATATGTATATATATATACACATACATATATATATTTAGTAGGAAAGGTTAAAAAATAAGAAAATTAACTATTCAAAAGGACTCTTAATCCTGGACCCTGGGGTTCCAGGACAGTAAGACCATGAAAGTAACTTCTTGTCAGCAAGTTTTAAAATGAAAAGTTCTAACATAAAACAATCTCAAATAATCTAACTTGATATTTACATATTGAGTAGTGATGGTATGGGTTAAGGTTAGGGTTACCATTATATTTCCAGAAGAGCAGAAAACTTCGCGTGTACTGTAAAAACACTGACACTCATTATCAAACGTTAGCCCTGAATGTGATCCGAGGCATTCCAGGCTGTGTTGCCAATGTGTGAAATTATAGCAGGCACAGTACAAAGTAGAGTCCTGTGTGCTGTGCTCAGAACCATGGCTGCAGTGAAGTCCGCTCAGAACCAGTGACAATGGCCAGCAAGTGTCTCAGATTCTTAAACCTTTGATCATGAATTAATCATTGGTCACTAAGTGCTTAAGACATTCTTTATGTTGTGCAGGATTTTTATGACCCCCCCGACACACAGACACACACACACACACACACACACACACACATTCAGTTATGCAGCTCAGGATCCTGGAACACACTTTGTAAGTCACAAGTGCAGCACTTCTATTTAATCTGATAGCTGTAGCCAACAGGCTGGGTATAAGGATTCCTGGTCATTCTTCGTAGCTAGAACGGCAACCAAGGGACTGTTGGTTCGGCTCCACTGAAGCATGAAAGAAGTCAGGGTTTTTACAAACAAGTTAAAAGCAAGGATTCTTTAAAGTATACATGATTTATGTAAACACTGTCAAAGGATTAGAAAACATTAACATTTGGCTTTGAATTACGATGTTAGGATTTAGAAAACAAATATTGACTGGCCATAAGTAGATTGATTTGTAGCAATAACAAGCACACTTGAAGAAATTATCCACTCTTCCTCAGTGGCTGTGTCCCACTTCCTCATGTTTCTTAAGTCCCCAAGGCAATCTGAATACATGTAGATTCTAGTTTATAAATAATGTTAAAAACTTAATCAAATCTACTTTTCAAAAGCACCCCTTTTATCTAAATGTTCAATCCTGTATTCCCATTTTAGTAAGATCTGGAGTCTACATTTTTAAAAGCGAAGTATCTCTGGTTAAAAAGTTAAAAGAAGCAGTGGAGAAAATATGCCCTCCTTTCCAGAAAGTTGCTATGAAAAAAACTTCTTAAAAGTTTATTTTAAGATAGATCTGAGATACACATTAACATCAAACTTACGGCATCGCCTTACTGAGCCATGGACCTAACTGACCGTATGTGTGGTATTTTCATGTCAAACGTCTTACAAACTGTATTCAGTTTGGTTTGATATGGTGAAGTCTGATATTTCCACGGCATTTCTCACTTTAAATGTCTTCAACCTTATTAAACTTTCATACATGGAGATCTGGGGGGAAGGTTTTGTTATTAAAAGCTAAAGCAAAAGAGAAGGTTTTTATATACTGTGCCCTCTGTAGCCTTGTGGTTTCCTGAGTTTAGGTCCCAGATATGCTACGTAAGACCCAGGAAGCTCTCTGAAAGACACCACACTTCCAGACTTTCAGACCAGCCCTCCCTCTTTAGCTCTCCTGAGTTTTGCTCTGTCCTTTTCGGCCTGTTTTTGTTTTCTAGACCAACAAAATTACTCTCTTTTGTGACTGTCCTCTCTTTCAATTTGTCCACTGATTTTTGTTTCTTTGTTTTTTGAGACAGGGTTTCTCTGCATAGCCCTGGCTGTCCTGGAACTCACTATGTAGAGCAGGCTGGCTTTGAACTCAGAAGATCTGCTTACCTCTGCCTTCCAAGTGCTGGCATTAAAGATATGCACCATAGCCCAGCTGTCTACTGGATTAAGAAATTTTGAGACATGTAGCCCAGGCTGCCCTTAAATTGGTGATTCTGAGGATGATTTTTGGTTCCTCTTCTGAGTGCTGGGGTTACAGGCATATACCACCACATCTGGTTTTTATGATGTTGGAAATGGGTCCCAGGGCCTTGTGTGTGTTATACAAGCACTCATCTACTGAGCTACAACCCCAGTTCCTATCTAAATTTTAAATTGCTTATCATACATATATAATTATGCATCTAATTTAATGATTACTATCTTAGAAGTTAGTTTAGTTAAGCAATTATATGATAAATATATTGCAATCACTTAAATGTATACACATTTTCTTTAAAAAGTCTATTTTGTACCCTAATTTGTCTCTGAGGTTTGTTTTAATGTATTTGTGTTCCTACTTCTTTATCAAAGAGAATCCGTTATTCTACATGACCAATTTGGCCATCCTACACTTCTGGATTGAGATTTTTGAAGCTCAGAGAGTGGGAGAGGATCTTTGCCAATTCTACATTTGATACAGGATTACTAGCCAAAATATTTAAAGAACTCCAAAAAAGCAGAGTCAAGAAAACAGGAGACCCAATTTAAAAAGTGAGCTATGAACAGAGAGTTCTCAAAAGAAGAAATAAAAATGGCTAAGAAATGTTTCAGAATGTGTTCAACAGCCTTAGCAATTAGGGAAATCCTAATTAACTCTACTTTGTGATTCATCTTGCCCTGGTCTGAGCACCAGTGCTGGTGAGGCTTTGGGAACGGGGAACCCTCCACTTTGCAAACAGGTGCAGTGACTGTAGAAATTAGCACGGAGAACACTAAAACAAATTTTGTTTTTTCCAAGGTTCCTCAAGCTGTCTTCTAACTTCCCTGAATCTCCTCAGTTTCCCTGTACCTACTCAAAGAACAATACTGTTCTTCCGGTATTCACAGTGTCTTGGAGTCTCTCTGTCATCGTCTGCAAACTATCGATTTTCGTGTGCCACGGGTGGATGAACTGGCCAGAACCTCTGTGGGAGGGAGATTCAGAGACTAACCACAGAGAGAACTTTTCAAGTTTGACTTTTGATGGTTTTTCCTATGTTCTAAATACATGTCTTTCCATGGTTTTCAAATATCTACATTCAGTAATCTGGAGTTTGCCTTTTGTCTACAACTTTTAAATAGTAGAACTTCTCAAATTTGATGAAACATGATTTATATAAATCTATTCCTTTATGTTTTGTGTTATACCTATAAAAAAGTTGCCCAAATAGTTTCCAAAAAAGGTTTGCCCTAAATTTTCTTCTAAATGTATTAGACATTTGGGTTTTTGTTGTTGTTTTACTTTGTTTGTTTTTTTATGGGGGTTGTTTGTTTCTTTCTTTCTTTTCTGTCTTTCTTTCCTTCCTTCCTTCCTTCCTTCCTTCCTTCCTTCCTTCCTTCCTTTCTTTCTTTCCTTCCTTCTCTCTCTGGTCCTTCCTTCCTTCCTTCCTTCCTTCCTTCCTTCCTTCCTTCCTTCCTTCCTTCCTTCCTTCCTTCCTTCCTTCCTTCCTTCCTTCCCTCCTTCCTTCCTTCCTTCTTTCCTTCCTTCCTTCTTCTTCTTTTCTTTTTTTTTAATCTTTTTTTTCTTGCTTTTGATTGAGACAGTCTCTCTTGTAGCCCAGGTTGGCCTCAAACTCCTTATGTAACTGAAGCCTATTTTGAACTCCCAATCTTTTATCTTCCAAAGTGCCAATAGAGGTGCTGGTATTGCAGGCATGCACTGTAGGGGTCCAAGAAACGCCGAAGGAAGACCCCAGACTCAAATAGTACACAAGGGCAAAGAGCATTTACTTACCAGCATATGTGGGTCGTTCACCTGTACAAAATGGCGACAACTCAGGACAAAGGCACACAGGTCCTTTTAAGCATAGGTAGGGGAATTTCAGAAACAATTAGGTCATCTAAAACATGGTTGGTTACACAAGCAGCAGTTACATTAATATTTTTGATTGGCTGAGGTTTTAGTATTTTTATCTTTGGGCATACTGGGGCAAGTCCCAGTCTGTTTCAGGGGTTTATGGGAACTGCCCTTTTTTTGGTCACTGTCTTGTGATACTTCGGGGGCTAGCTCAGGCCTGTATGTGCTTCCCTCCTCATCTCTGCTGTCGGGGCACTGTTGACTAATGACCCTTCGTTGGAAAAACACTTGTTTGCTCTTAAAAAGTTGGTGGCACACGCCTTTAATCCCAGCACTTGGGAGACAGAGGCAGGCGGATCTTTGTGAGTTCGAGGTCAGCCTGGTCTACAGAGCGAAATCCAGGAAAAGCGTAAAGCTACACAGAGAAACCCTGTCTCGAAAAAACAAAAAAAAAAGTTGAGCCCTAGATCCGGTTGTAAAATGGGGGCAGTTTAGACCTCTCAGCACCACAACCCGCTCAAAGTTGTTTAAGTTCATCTATGACCCATCTCATATCAAACGCTGTGTACGGGATTGCTCCAGCACTGTGTGAAAAAGACTGTCCTTTAGCCAGCAAGTTGCATTTGTAACTACATTGATGCTTAATGTATGTCTGTTCATTTCCTTTCTCTGGAACTATAATTTGTCTTGATGCCAGTATTATGTGCCTTGGGATGTTGTATAGGGTCTTGAAGAAAGGACAGTAAGTTGTAAAGCTTTCATCTTTTACTACTTGTTCTGCTGCAGAGGAGAGGAAAGCCAGGAATTTAGCACTGTTGACCCAGCTGCTCTTGAACCTGGCTCAGGCTTAAGTGATCCTCCCATGTCAGCCTTCTGAATGCTGGGATTACAGGTGAGCATTTCCATGACCACTTAAAAATATTTTAGAAGTAGGCATGCCTTTAATCCTAGCACTTGGGAGGCTGAAGCAGGCAGATCTCTGAGTTTGAGATCAGTCTGATCTACATGGCAAGTTTCAGGCTAGCTAAAGTTGAATAGTGACACTCTGTCCAAAAAAAAATGTACTGGAATTTTTGATGACGTTTTCCTGAATCTGCACAATGATTTGGAGGATAATTTACATCTTATAATACAGAGTCTTTAGCCCATAAGTGTCTTTTCATTTACTCGGGAGCTTTCTCAGCATTGTTTTACAGTTTTCTAATTCTTGTATACATTTGTCACTTTAAATCTTAAGTATTTTGTACTTTAATACTAATGGAAATTACATTGTTTAAATTCTGACAGTACGCTACTTTTATATAAAAATACAATTGGTGTTTTATATCGCCCTTAAACTTTTCAACCTTGTTTAATCTGCTTTTTCAAGGGTTTTCCTCATGGATCTTGCTGCAAAGCCATTTTTTTCCTTTTTATTTCAATATGCATGCCTTTAATTTCTTCTGATTACTTTTGAAGCCTTCCCTTTGAAGTATGTTTTCAAGATCACAAATGTTTGAAAAGGATGGAATTTTCTCCCACAAGTTTGGGTGCTATCCATAATAAGTGCCCCCTCTAGTGAAAAATTTCCCTCTCTATTTCTAGGCACTCTGGCAGCTCTAAATTCTGTCCTTTGATACCTCGGTATAGTAAGCAATTCCTTGCTTGAGATGTAATGGTCCTGTTCCCTGTGGGCTGAAGGGGGGTGGGGGAGCGGGCTTTGAGAAATAGTTGTCTAAAAGTGGGTTTTACCCAATGTACTTCTTTACTTTCAAAGCTGAAATTCCTTCAGATTTTGCTTGCTTTTGATCACTCTCCAACACCATCCATGTTCTTCTTCTTTTTTAACTTTTAAACTTTATTTAGAATTCATCATTGTTATACTCAGGAGGGAGTAGGGAGGCATTCTCCATGATGTTATTTAACATTAATGACATATTTTGTCTCAAAATGTCTTCACAAGGGTATTTGAAAAGAGTCCTGAAATATACCACTTCCTGTTCCAAAGCATCGTGAGCAATAAGGTCTTTCATTTTGACCTGAGTCTCTATTTTGGTAGTATGTATGGGACTATGGCAGGCTAACTTGTTATCTTGAAAGTCCAGTAAAGCTAAGACCTTCCACAGTCTTGACAATGAGCTAGTCCTTGTGCCTTTACTTCATTAGACTAAAGTCTGAACCAGGTTTTTTTTTTAATTTTTGTACTGAATATAATATTTCATGGTGTGATGATTTGTTAACACATTTAACACATTTCCATATTAATGGACACTCCATTTGTCTTAATTTTCCTTGCTACCTCCCCCTGCCACTCTGAATAATGTATATATATATATATATATATATATATATATATATATATATATATATATATTCTTTGTCAAAATTCCATTTCATTTTGGCATGTGTGTTTTTTAGTTGCTTGTATTGCCAGGAACGTGGTTCTTCTTTTTTATGTTGTAATTCTGTTGTCTGTGTCTTGACTGCTGTGTTTATTACCTTTTCACCACAAGAATATTTTAATGTTTGTGTAGTCAATTACATATAGTTGCGCCGGTTTAAAAGTGACTATTTTTAGTCATAAGAACAGAAGTAACTCTATGTGCCACAGATGATACTTTAGTAAGCCATCCTTGTCCATTCACTTTCTTGTTGGACATGAATTGGAGGCCTGAGGGTCCTCTGGACTCCGACCTCTGAGGACTCCAGTCTGCTCTCTGCTCTCCCAGACCTGGTGATGGGGTGGTAGTGATAAGGGCAATGGTGCCTTATACAATTCAATCTTTGTGTCTTCAGTGTCGCTGTGCCCCCAGACCCTCCAACACTGTGTGCCCAACTTTCTACATTAAATGTTCCCTGTTGAGATGATTAGTGTATGTCTTGCTTTCAGACCCTTCTACACAATTATTTAACCTCCTAGAGTATTGTGGTGGTTGAATAAGAATGACCACGCCCCCCCCCCCCCAGGCTCAACTATTTGAATGCTTAGTCATCAGGGAGTGACACTACTCAGAAGGATTAGGAGGTGAGGCCTTGTTGGAGGAAGTGTGTCCCTGGGAGTGGGCTGTGAGGTTTCAGAAGTCCAAGCCAGGCCTACGGTTCTTTCTGTCTACAGGTCTGAATGTAGAACTCTCACTCCCTCTCCAGTACCATTCCTGCATGCCTGCCATGCATTCTCCATGATGATAACAGACTAAGCCTCTGAAACTGTGAGCAAATACCAATGAAATGTTTTCTTTTATAAGAGTTGCTGTGGCTATGGTTTCTCTTCACAGCAATAGAACACTGACTAAAACTGAGATAAGTTTTAAAATATATTCCTTAAACAATAGTTTATGTTTATCTTCTCTTGGATTTTTCTATATTATTTAATTTTCTACACATTGAAATCTTTGATATATCTGAAATTAGGTTAGAATCATGGTATAAGAGAAATTTTTAATCTTATTCAAAATGAATATTCTGTTAGAATAGTAATCATTTCTTAACTAAATCACCCTATGCTCATTGAGTCAGAATATAAAATTGTATTGTTAATTACTATACACTAAGATGTGTATGATTAACTTCTGAAACCTGACCAATTTTTAATTTTCTTCTGGTCACCCTACAATGTGAAAACAAATACAAATGTTTAATATTTTGAACAATCTTGATATATTTCAATGATAGGTTATGTTTTTTCTTTTTATGAAAGAAAGCATTTAATTTGGGGGCTTGCTTATACTTTCAGAGACTGAGTACATAAACATCATGGTACAGAGGAGTATGGTAGCAGGCAGGCAGGCAGGCATGGAGAAGTAGCTGGGACTTACATATGATCCTCAAACATGATGCAGAGTGTGTGTGTGTGGGGGGGAGGTAACTGAAAATAACATGAGCTTTTTTAATTGACAAAATACATGTTTAGAATACCATGTTATAGTTTTCTTTGTGTCTATATTGTACAATGTTCAGTTCATCATTAATATCTTTCTAACGTAACCTTTTCTGAAAGCATTCAAAAGCCTTCCTTCTAACTTTTACGTTATCACGGTCTGTTGTCAACCACTCTTCCAGGACAACACAAGAACCTTTCTCTCTTTTATCAGTGTAACTGATTCTCCTTTTACCAGCATTTCTACACCCCTCCCTCCCTCCCATTCCTACCAGCCCCAGTAACCACTATTCTGACTCTTAGTTTCTACAAGATCAACATTTCTAGATCCCAGGTAAGGATGAGGTCATATGGTGGCTGACTTTCTGTGCCATTCACGTTATGCAAATAATAGGCTTCCATTGTTGTTTTTCCCTTTTAACAATGGAATTATGTTCTATTCTGTGTATTGTGATGGTTGTTACATCCATTTATCAGTTGATGAACACTTAATTGTTTCCAGAACTTGGTTATTATGAATAGTGCTTCAAATAAAGATGAGCCTGTGGTGGATGTTCCTTTGAAGTAGTGTTTCATATCTTTAGGTGAATTCTCAGGAGTAGGATTGCTAGGTCATAGGACAGTTGTATTTTTTATTTTTGAGGAAGCTGCACACTGTTTTTTACAGGGGGTGTGCTGATATTTATTCTCCGACAGTGGACACGGTTTCCCACTTCTCACTTCCTCACCAGTTGTATTCCTTCTTACCTTAATTCTTCCTGAAAATAGCTAGCACAACAGGTGTTATACCAGTGGCATTTTGGTTTGCATTTCCTTCATGGTTAGTTATACCGACACTTTTTAATATTTGTTGGCTATTTGTATATATTCTTTTGAGAAATGTTTAGGTATATTATCCATTTTTAACTAGTTATAATTTTCTTTTGCTATTGAGGCTTTGGAGATATATATATATATCCTGGTTGTGTCAGATTTTGTAGTCATAAATATTTTCTTCATTTCTGTAAGTTGCTTCTTCACTTTGATTGATATTTCCTTTGCTGTTCAGCAGGTTTTTATTTGATGCATTTGTCTATTTTTGTTTCTTTTCCTTGTGCTTTGGGTTCTATAAAAGGAAGACTTGGCCATTCCAGTGTAATGAAACAACTCTCTAGAGTTTTCTTCCAGTAGTTTCAGCTATTGTATTTTAAGACTTTCATCTGCTTTGTTTTGTAACTTGGGAGAGATCTGCTCTGTTTCATTCTTTTGCATGTGAATATCCAATTTACCCCCATACAAATTCATCAAAAATACCATACTTTCTCCCATGTATGTGCTTAGCATTTTGTCAAAGGTCAACTGGCTACAGAGGTGCAAGTTCACATCTGGGCTCTCTTTCTAGTAATTTCTGTTTGTTCTCGTGCCTGTATTGCAACAGTGTACTATAGTTCGTAGTATGTTTGAAGGTAGGTATTGCGATCCTTCTTCCTTTGCTGTTTTTGGTCAACATGGCTTTCAATGGTTCGGTTCTTTTGTGGTTCAATACAATTTGGGTTATTTTTTTCTAGATATCTATAGAATGTCATTGGTATTATGATTGGGATTCTGTTGAATCTGTGGAGTGCTTTGGATATTGAAAACATTTTAACAATATTTATTCTTCCAACCTATGAATACATGCTGTTATTCCATTTTTGTTATGCTGTATCATTTTCAATATCTGTCATAAATGTTTTATACTTTCCTTTATAGAGACTTTTCCCTGTTTGGCTAAATTTATTGCTAGATATTTTTATTATTTTTAA
This sequence comes from Peromyscus melanophrys, assembly GCA_902168415.1. Lineage (NCBI taxonomy): Eukaryota > Metazoa > Chordata > Mammalia > Rodentia > Cricetidae > Peromyscus > Peromyscus melanophrys. The sequence continues at coordinate 55,220 of CABHPR010144596.1, read as the reverse complement.
CAGCCAGAAATGAGAATCTTTTCTTGATTTCTATTTTGCATAATTCACAATACATATATGGAAATGTTATTAGATTTTGAATGCTGGTGTTGTATCCTGAGATGTTCAATTTTTAGTTTATTATAATTCATTTCTTACGTTTTGGTGGAGTATTGAGGGCTTTTAATATGTAATATTACATCATCTGCCAACAGTGACAATTTGACTTGTTTAGAATTTTGATGTTCTCTATTTCTTTCTCTTGCCCAGTTGCTTTAAGATTCTCAGCACTGTGTTCATTTGACTGCTGAAATTGTTGCTTTGGTCCAGATCTTAGTGCAAAAGCTTTTAGTTTTTTTCCTGTTCAACAACAACAAAAGATATTGGCTGTTGGCCTTTATTACATTGAGATACATTCATTCCATTTCTAATTTATTCAGCAATTTTATCATGGAGGTAGATGTTGAATTTTGTCAAATATGATCATATCATTTTATCATTTATAACTTTGACTTTGTGTATTGTATTTATATGTTTGAAACATTCCTTGCATTTCTGGAATTAACCCAACTTTTTTTTTTTCATAAAGGAAAACATTTAATTAGGTGGTTTGTAGTTTCAGAGGTTTAGTCCATTATCATCATGGTGAGAAGCAGTTGGTAGTAGGGTGGTATGCAGGCAGACATGGTGCTGGAGAAGGAGCTGAGAGTTTTACATCTTGATATACAGGCAACAGGAAGTGAACTCAGACAACAGGCATGACTAGAACAAATATGAGACCTCAAAGTCTGCCTCCACAGTGACACCCTTCCTCTGTAGCTGGAAGATTTCCTGTGTCCCACTTGGCCTATATTCAGGACAACTCTCTCTCACCCACCAGTCCTGTAGCTACTTGAACCCGAGTAAACACACACAGGCTTATATTAATTAAAACTTCTCAGCCATTAGCTCAGACCTACTAGCTCTTACATTTAAACTCAGCCCATTTCTGTTAATCTATATGTCGCCACGTGTTCCGTGGCTTTACCCGTGTGTCATTACATGCTGCTACCTGGACAATGGACTGGCGCCTGCTGACTCAGCCTTCCTCTTCCCAGAATTCTCCTCTCTGCTTATCCTGCCTATACTTCCTGCCTGGCTACCGGCCAACCAGCATTTTATTTATCAACCAAATCAGAGCAACACACATTCACAGCATACAGAATGACATTCCCATCATTCCTCCAACAAGGCCACACCTCCTAATGGTCTCCTTTGGGGGTCATTTTCTTTTAAACCACCATATTCTACTCCCTGGCCTCCAAATGCTTGTAACCATATCATAATGCAAAAATGTATTCAGTCCAACTTCAAAAAGTCCCCATAGTCTATAACAGTCTCAAACTTACTTAAAAGTCTGAAGTTCAAAGTCTCTTCTGAGATTCCTGCAATCTCTTAACTGGAATCCTGATTCTGGTGATCTGGTTAGGTGGTTGGGTGGTCTTGATAAGTTCTTTTGAGAGCTTCTTGAAATACAGGATCCAAAGTCACCTCTTACTCCGTGGCTTGCTGTGTAGCTGGGTGGCTGGCCTCTGATGTCCTCCTCCTTCTCTGGCTCCTTGATCTCCCTGCTGGGCTTCAGACCTTCTCTTGGCCTCTCAGGCTCTTAGGCTCTTCTCCTTCCATTCTCTTTCAAAATTTTTTTATTAACTGTGTCACCCCCTGAAGTCAGGTATTGGGGTGAATGCTGGAAGATCAGAGAAGCAGAACAAGCCACAGCCTCCTCACCTCGCCAGTTCCTTATTCTGGTTTTGATACCAACGTGTCTTAGGGTTTCTATTGCTGTGATAAAAGACCATAACCAATGAAGAAACTTGGGGAGAAAAGGGTGCTTCATTTGGCTTACATATCCCAGATCACAGCCCATTGTGGGAAACCAGTTCAGGAACCTGGTGGCAAGAACTGAAGGAGAAGAGGAGTGATGCTCACTGGCTTGCTCAGTTTGCTTTCTTAAATACCACAGGACCACCTCACAGGAGTGGCACTGACCACTAGTGGTCTGGACCTTCCCACATCAATAATTAATTATGAAAATATTCCATAGATTTGCTTACTGGCTGGACTTTTTTCTGAGAAAATAGTTTATTCAATTGTAAATCAGAATTTTTATTTAAAAATTATTTAAACATTGCCTTTAATAACATGAATTTTTAAAAATCAAGAAATTTCGTCAAAATACCTTTAACCTTTTCTACACTTTCAGAATAGACAATTTCTTTGGTTCAAGACTTAAAACCATTAAACACTCCCTCTTTAGACAGGATCAAACACAACATGAGTAACAGAGAAGCAAAATTCTTGGCCAATGTGTGGTTTCCATTTTCTTTTCCAGTGCCGACTAATTCAAGATTTTTGTGGGATTTTTGTTCTTGATGGGTATAATTTTTTTTAAAACTATTGAAGAATAAGAGTGCACGTAAGTTCTTTTTTTATTGAAACCCCTCACACTATACATTAAGACAGTGCAATGGTGAATACAACATATACCTATCTCATTGAACATAGATAAGTTAGGCTAGTGACTACATAAAGCCTTAATCCCTACTGATTATGTTCATGCTACCAGAAGGTACTCTGTACACTACCAGAGAGGAGAGAAAAGCTATAAACCCTGCAATCTACCACAGTGACCTGCCTGAATGATATGCTAGTACAACATTGCCACAAACATGCTGGGAATAACCAACCACATTTTAGCTGGATGTAAGGTTGACTCCACAAGATGGGACCCATGCCTCACACCGCTTGGTGGCTAAGAACCTGAACTCAGCAGATCATAGGCCTAAGGAAAAACCAAACACAATTGTTCTGCTGAAGGAACACTGCAACAAAATGATTCCTAAAGACACTGCCACACCCATAAATCAGTGCCTCATTCAAGCATCATCTGAGAAACCGCCTCTTCCAATAGAGAGGAACCAACACAGAGACGCACAACAGCACAATATGCAAAGAATGAGAGACCCTGGGACAGCCAGTCCTAAATGGGATGCCTTTATCAAGCCTCTTCTCTCAGGGATCTGGGAGTTATGCAGAAAAGGAGCTGGAAAGATTGTAAGAGCCTGAAGTAGTGGATGACTCTAAGGAAACAGTGTCTTCAAGATACAATGGGATTGATGCACATAGGAACTGACAGAGACTGTGTCAGCATGCACAGGTTCAAGTCACACAGGTTTCTGTTACTGAGAGAAGGAAGTGGACATGGGCTCCCATCCCTATCCAAGAAGCTATCTCCAACTGATAACCTCTTGCAAAGGAAAAAATTCTCTCCAATGGAGTCTCACTGGGTATATTAATCATACCTGTACCATGGAATAATGCTCCTGTACACTGTAAAAATTTGTCACTCCTATTGGTTTAATAAAGTGCTGATTGGTCAGTAGCTAGGCAGGAAGTGTAGGTGGGGTGACCAGACTAGGAGCAGGCTGGGAAGAGGAAAGGCAGAGATGGAGTTGCCAGCAAGATGCAAAGGAAGTAAGATGAGAATGCCAGATTGAGAAAAGGTACCAAGCCATGTGGCTAAACATAGACAAGAACTATGGGTTAATTTAAGTGTAGGAGCTAGTTAGTTATAAGCCTCAGCAACAGGCCAAATAGTTTATAATTAATATAAGCCTCTGTGTGTTTATTTGGAACTGAATGGCTCTGGGACTGGGCAGGACAGAAACTTCTGTCTACACCCAAGGGTAGGTCTGGTATGGAATAATCTTTTTTGTACACTGTGAAGATGTGTTTTTGCCAAGGTACCTTGTGATTTGGTTTAATAAAGAAGCTGACTGGCCAATAGTTGGACAGGATAAGGTTAGGCTGAAGACCCAGACTAAGGACACTGGAAAGGGCAGAGTCAGAGGGGTTGCCAGAGAGACACAGAGAGGAAACAGGAGGTGCAAGGTGAAAGAGAGGTAATACCACGTGGCATAATGTAGATTAATAGAAATGGGTTAATTTAAGTTCTAAGAGCTAGTTAGTTATGCGCTTGAGCTATTGGCCGAACATATATATTGATTCCCCAGGGCCCAGGGGGGCTTTGCTATGTCCGGCGTGGGATATCAGGGGGAAAAAATCTATATACACTATGTTCTTATGTCTGTCAACTTTATTCCTCTAAGACAAAATTATATCAATTCAGCCTTAGTTCCACCAGGCATTCAAGGCAGGAATAACTCTAGACATACCAAGCTCTATATCCGTCTACTTTATTTCTCTGGGATGAAATCCTGTCTCCATAACTACAATTCAGTCCAGTTCCCCAGCTCATAGTCCTGCTAACGACTAAACTCCTATACTTTCAGCCTCAACTTCGTCCTCTGTATCCTCTTTCTCCATCTCTGCCATTCTCTACTCCTGGCACTCAGAAAACTCTACTGGAGATCTGATTACCCTCTACAGAACCTCTGTCGTCCTCTCTTCTCTCTCACCGTGCTGTTTGTTCACGTCTACAGACAATGCCTGCCTTTTCTTTCCCTGGGCACCTGGTTCCCTGCCTCCTCAGGAATGTTGTTTGATCTCTCACCTTGATATGTAAAAATCCCTTTTGTTCTCAGTCAAAATGCTCTGGAGAACCACTAGGCCTCCTCAAGGCCAAGGGATGGTCTGAGCTTCATTAGCACAGCAAACAAAGCTAGGAGTCTCCCACCAGCTTGTCTCCTAAGCTCAGCAGGGCAGTTAGTAACTTAGTAGGTTCAGCAGGTCTGGGGAGCTGAACTGTTTACCAATCAGTCTGGGCATGCAAGGATTTCATAGCAGAAGACAGCTGGAATATTAAAGGCTGGGTAACACCAAATAGTCATAATAAATGGCTTTGCCTTTTGATAGACCCTTGGCCGGTCAAAGTTCAGCTTTAATACACAGCTGAATCACTATGATATATTTTTGCAGCCCGCAAGACATATATAATTTATATAAGACTCAGTGTTGGTTATTTGGGAACTGGCAGATGGGAAAGTCCTCCTACAAATGTGGGGTTCCAAGTGAAGCACTTATCTAATTATACTTTATCAATAAAAAAATCCAAAAAACCTAAGATCTTCTCTTAGCCCCATCTTACTACTTCCTGTCACCTATCTGTCATCAGTCCCCCAAAACCTCTATGGTTAAGTTTGGTCAGCTGGTAGCTAGCTCCGTCCTCTGATTCAAAGCAAGCTTTATTGCCAGAATGTGATCAAAATATCACACAACATAGGTCCTATCCTCAGTAGTAGATAGTTATCACAAAACAAACTTATTTTTGTAGACTTTCCATCTCATATTGCTTTTTGGGGCAATTTTTGTCTTACTGGCCTCTTGTTTGGATACTATGTTTTCAGATTTTGTGGATGTGTGTGTGTGTGTGTGTGTGTGTGTGTGTGTGTGTGTGTGTGTGTGT
>CABHPR010144596.1:14580-49827 GCA_902168415.1 Peromyscus melanophrys | reverse complement strand
TGTGTGTGTGTGTGTGTGTGTGTGTGTGTGTGTGTGTGTGTGTGTGTTTTCTCCTTGTTTCTATTTTCATTATGGTTTGCTTGCTTCTTTCATTTACCTGCTTGTTTTTCAAAGAGAGAGAGAGAGAAGGAAAGGGCTTGGCGTTAGCTGGGTGAGGAGGTGTGGAGGAGCTGGAAGACAGAAAACGGGAATAAAATACATAGTATGAAAATTTTTTTCTTTATCAACAATGAAAAAGATAGGGCAATGGGTCTTCAAATAAATTATTTGAAAATGGAAACAAATGACCTAAACTGGAAGACAAATATAAACATGTGCATATATGTATATGTAGTCTGACAACCTTCTTTACATTGACACACTTGAGTTTTCACTCACGGGATATGACTCCTTCCCTCAGAGAAGGGAACTGAAGGTTCAGAGGCTCAGTCGTGGCCACTGTGTCTTCCATTGCTGTTCCCTGCTCTAGGCCCATCTTCTGGAGGTATTTTCTAAATTGTTTCTTCCCACATATGTCTAGGTTTGGGTCAAGTTGACACAAACCAACCAACACGTAAGGTAATGATGTTTAGAAAAATGTCCTTATTTTCTTACCTATTTTAACAAGAATTGTGGCAATTCTTCTTTAAATCTTTGGTAGAATTCAACAGTGAAACCATCTGGTTGTGGGCTTTTCTTTGATTGGAGACTCCATGATTAAGTTTAGTTACACATCATTACTCAGTCCAGGATTTCTTTTTGTTCATAATTTAATGATGGTAAGACACATGTGTCCAGAAATCTGTCTTTTATTCCAGATGATCAAATTTTCTGGCATAGAACTGTGGTTAAGAAATTCCAGAGAGCCTTCATATTTCTGTGATATGTCAATGGATCTTTCCCATTGCATACATATTTTCTTTGAGTCTTGTCTCATTTTCTTAGTCTATTTGTCTATTTTGTATTTTTATAGAAGCAGCTCTTGGTTTCACTGATGTTTGTGGTTTGTGATGTGCAGTCATTTGTTTATTCTTTCATGTTTATTTTTTTGTCTCATTCTAGTTTTTTAAGCGGCAGAGATAAGTCATTATTCAAGATGGTCATGTCTTTTTTGATGTGGACACTGAGTGCTATACACTTACCTCTAAGTATTGCATATATTGTGTCTTAGAGGATTTGGTATGTCATCTCCACTTTGATTTATTTCAAGAAAAAAAATTTAATTTGCTGCTTCAAAGCCAGGCACAGGGATACGTGTCTATAATCCTTGCTCTAGGCATCTGAGGCAGGGATATTGCTTGAGGCTAGCATGGGATAGCAAGTAAGTTCAAGGCCAGCTTGTCCTACACAGTGAGACTGTCTCAAAGAGCAAAAGATGTAAAACACAGAAATTTACTTCTTGATTTTTATCCCCCTTGAACCATTATTGTAAAGTAGGTTATATAGGGATGGAGAGATGACTCAGTGAGCTCAGCTTGCTGAGTGTGAAGACTGATGCTTGCCTCCTCAGAGCCTACACAAAGCTGGGCACAGCAGCATGTTTCTATAAACCTAGGGCTCCTATAGTGAGGTAAGAGGTGGAGACAGGAGAATCCTAGGAACCATAGGCTAACCAGCCTGACGTGTGCAGTGGTGAACAACTAAGAGACAATGTCTCAAACAATGTGGCCACTGACTGAGGTTATCCTCTGACCACATATACACATCATACACACATACACAGCACACACACTCACCACAAATACATATCATACACACATATACATAAAGTAGAGTATGTAATTTGTATGTATTTGTATGTGACTTAGTCAGGGTTCTATTGCTGTAAAGAGATACCATGACCACGGCCATGCTTATAAAGAGTTGGGGCTTGATAAGGCTTCAGAGGTTTAGTCCATTGTCATCATGGTGCATAGCATGGCGGCATGCAGACAGACATGGTGCTGGAGAAGCAGTTGAGAGTTCTACATCCAGATCCTCAGGCAGCAGGAAGAGAGCCACTGGGCCTGTCTTGGGCTTCTGAAACCTCAAAGCCCACCCCCAGTGTCGTATTTCTTCCAACAAGGCCACACCTCTTAATCTTTCCAAGTAGTGCCACTCCTGGATGACAAACCATTGAAATATATGATCCAAAGGGGGCTGTGTAGGGAAAAGGAGCTGGCTAAAGAAACCCACCCTGACCCTGGAGCCAAGAACCAGGGAAAGATGGCTCAGATAAGGCCAGTGAAAGAAACATAGTTTGGCTCAAATCAGAGCCATCTCTGTCCCTGGCCAACTGACTTCTGAGACCAACCAATCACAGAGCAGGACCAGGGAAATAAACACAGCCTGGGATTGGGACCTGAGCCAGAGAAATGAACACTTTATCCACAAACCCAGAACCAAGGAAATATGCCCTGACTCTGAACTAGTGCCAAAATAACACTCTTGGTCCCTAGAATCAGAGTCAGTGAAAGAAATGTGCCCTGGCCTTAGAGATAGTGTCAAAAAGCCTAGAAAGGCCAGTGAAAGAAACACAGTTTGGCACTGAAATCAGGGCCATTTCTGTCCCTAGTCCACAAAACTGGCCAATCCCTGGGAAGAAAAAAAGAAAAACCTAACCAATCACTGGTTGACTCCACCACCAAGACATCCTATATAAACCTCCCTGCCTGGTCAGTTGTGAGCTATTTTCTCCACCCTGGTAGAGGCAGCTACTCCCCTGGACTCCTCCTTCCCAAATAAATCTCTTTCTCAAAAGAGTTTTGGGTGTGAATACTTTCATTCACTGGCACACAGAAGAACCTTGTTGAGATGTTCTACAGTGGATTGAGCAAGGGGGAGCTGAACAGGAGAACCTGGGCTCAGGGTTCTCTGCTCTCAGCACTGTGTCAGACAGACAGAGACCAAGCTCGGGCTTGAATACAGGCTCTTTTACATATGAGATTTAGTCTCTGTGGTGATATTTTGGGGATCCCCATGATCTGGGCATAACATTGTGCTGTGGGATGTTGTTCTGTATGTTGTGAATATGTGTTGCTCTGATTGGTTGATAAATAAAATGCTGATTGGCCAGTAGCCAGGCAGGAAATATAGGTGAGGTAAGCAGACAAGGAGATCTCTGGGACGAGGAAGGTTGAGTCAGGAGTCACCAGCCAGACAAAGAGGAAGCAAGATGACAAGGCAGAACTGAGAAAATGTACCAAGCCATGTATCCAAACATAGGTAAGAATTATGGATTAAATTAAGTGTAAAAGCTAGTCGGTAATAAGCCTGAGCTAATGGCCAAGCAGTTATAAATAATATCAAGCCTCTGTGTAATTATTTTATAAAAGGCTGTGGGACTGTGGGCCAGGCTGGACACAGGAAAACTTCCAGCTACAGCATTGAGAATGTAACTGTTACCTCTTATAGCAACTGCTGTTCTCAAGCAAGTATCATAAGAATTCTGCTGTAATTAAAGACTTATCTAGATAAACCATTGCCAATATCTGCTCATGAAGATGGGCTAAGATATCTTCTAGGCAAGATCTCTCAAAAACTGCACAACTTGTAGGCATAGCACACCAATTATCTCAGCACTTGTGAGTGGAGTCAGTAGACTCCTAGGGTTATGGGCCAGCCTAGGATACAGAAACAAGCCTTATCTCCAAACAAACAGACAAAATAAAAACAAACAGATGAAAAATAAGACTCCCATTACAATTGTTAAGTTTCTTTTCTTTTTCACAGAAAGTATCTGTTTAACCTTCAATGCTTAAATTTTCCCAATAAAGGCAATTTTTATGCAGGTGTAGGTATAATGGTGTCTGTGTCGGGGAAACAGGGTGAAATGTTGTGCAATATTAATTTAAGATGTGTTACATTCATTTATGCTATGCAATATATATTTTTTTAATGATGCAGAGATGTGTTACATTAGTTTGATTAAATAAAATTATCCTGGGGTCAGGAGGCTTAGTCAGCAACTTGCTGACAGGAAATGGAAGGAAGGAACCGTGTGTAGCTAGGGTTTTTAAGTGGGGGTGGAGCAGAAGGATGCTGGATTGGGGGAGACACGAACTAGGAGAGAAGGTTAGCTTCTTGCTATTCAGCCTCTCTCTGAGTGAGCAGAATTTCACCTCAGCCTTTGAATCCTGAGTTCTGTAGAGGAATAGGGATCTAGATAAGGTTCCCTTTAGCTGTGATAGAGCCTGTGCCTAAGGGAACAGTCCACCTAGCTATGGCCAGCGCAGCTGAACCTGCTGCTGGTAGCTGCAGAGGTACAACTGCCGATTAGGACAGCCGTTGCTTAAGGAGCAGCTACTAAATTTAACAAAAAAAAAACAACAGTGAAATCAAAGAACGAGCCATTATTTCATTGTGATGACAGTGGGATGGGTGAGTCAAGTGTGTTTTGTGAGCAGGAACACCAATGTATAAAATGATAGCTGTAGCTATCATTGGGGTGAATGCTGGAAGGTCAATGAAGCAGAGCAAACCACAGCTGCCTCACCTTGTCAGCGCCTCAGCTGATCCTGTTTTCTCCGACTGGAAGCCTCTGAGTCCTCATCCAAATGGATCTCAGCTGAACCGCTGCTAAAAGCTAAAAGTTTAAAAAGGCTCTAGTTCCTGGGCCTCACGCCTTATATACCTTTCTGCTTCCAGCCATCACTTCCTGGGATTAAAGGCATGTATCACCATGCCTGGCTGTTTCCAGTGTGGCTTTGAACTCACAGAGATCCAGACGGATCTCTGCCTTCGGAATGTTAGGATTAAAGGTGCGTGTACCACCATTTTCTGGCCTCTATATCTAGTGGCTGTTCTGTTCTCTGACCCCAGATAAGTTTATTAGTGTTCACAATTTATTGGGGAACACAATATCACCACAGATAGTAGTACTACTAAACCCAAAGCATCACACTAGGGGCTTCTGTGGCTCCTTCTCAGAGTGATTGTGTCCAATCCAGGCATGCAACTGAGCCAAATAGAGCATCAGATTCTGCCAGTTTCTGCCGCCATCCAGGCTGATTGACTTCTCCAGGGTGGAAGTGTGGACCGAGGCTGCTGAGCTGCAGCAAACACAAAGGGGTTGGGTATTAAGTGTGGACAATGTGTAGAAAATTAGACACTGAGGTGGAGAACTAAGTTCAGCATGACCGCACTAAGTTTGCTTATCCCAGGTATTAAAATCTAGTAAGTTCCTGGGTTTTTCCCCCCTCTGATGGTTTTAAAAGTGCCCAATGTTTAAATACTATGCATAATATTTATTTATCAATTCCAAAAAGATAGTCTGTACAGAAGGTACAACTTTGAAGTTGCTATTATTTTTATGTAGCAAAAGCAAACTGGTCTTTGGATTTTGGTTGCTTTATTGGATAATTATGGTAGAGAGCAAATTCAAATATCTGTATAAATACGCTGAGTCAGATCCATTTCTCAACACCATTTTGATGTATATCAGAGGGGACATAGACCCTTTTATATCAAGCGAACTGGATCAAGCAAAAACTCTGCAACAGTCATAAAGGAATCCATGAGAGTAAATGAGCTGGCTGGGGCTTAGTCAACACGAGAAATTGAAAAAGAATCACGCTGGGAATTGTGGAGCTTCCCTGGTTGAAAATTTTCCTTTTTCTGCTCAACCAAAGGGAAATGATCATTTTGAAAGAAATGAAATTCCCCTGGAGAATTACTTCAACTAAATAGGGAAAGATTGAGATAACAGACAGCTATCATGTTGGGAAAGCTACTGGAGGCTGTCCAACTTTGATATGCATGAAACCGGATCTTTTTCACAGAAAACTGATACTCAAAGTAGCAGAGATGAAACATCTGAGGTTCATCTTTCAAAGCATCAGGAGGAAGAGTGAAAGGATCGTGACCGACAAGAGTTAAAGCCAGAAATAAAGCTGGGCAGGATGGGCTTCTGGGGTCTCTGGAAGCAGGAGGTTGAGGCTGTAGGATTTCTCCAGCTCAGGAATTTGGGGCCTATTTGGGAAACATAGCAAGACCGACGCCCCAAGCAAAACCAGCTGAGAAGAGGAAAATACAAATCCCAAGACAAAATTCAATTCATCATATAATGATATTCTTATGCATTTAAAATTTCTTGTACATCTGTTCTGGACATAAAATGTCATTTTAAAAATTAACTTGTTTACAGCTTTATTGAGGCATAATTAGCAATGATTTTTATTTTTTTCAAGTGTACAATGTAATGTTTTGATATACATAAACATTGAGGAATGATTACCAAAGTCAAAATAATTAGCATATTTCTCACTTCAACTAGTGTGTCACGAAAATAGTTATATTCTACTCTTTACAAATTTGAGTATAAATTATTATTAATTATAATCACTGGTCTATAGAAATTGTTCAGATTGTAATTGAATCTTTCTATACTTCATCAGCAGCTCCTCCACCACCTGGTACCTGGTAACCATCTATCTACTTTATTTTTATAAACTTTATAGATTTAATTTCATGTTCTGGAAAAAAAACACTGAATAATAAGCATTTTTTGGTCAAGGCCATGCTTTGCTTTAGATAACTTTGTAGCCCTCTCTTCTGGTCAGTTAGTCCACAGGAAATAGTAACTGACCAGGGTGAGGACATATATGTGCTTGGCTTCACCTTATGAGATGTCAGCATGTGCTTTGTGTTTTATAGTTTACTCATTTCATGTAGACATCTATTTGAACTCCAGTGATAGAACCAAAGGTCCAGAGATCAAACAAATAGCCTTCTTGGAGCGTGTATCAGCCAGTGTGTGCTTTTACTAAGTGGGAAGTGTGGGATTATATATATCATATCCCATGGCACATATATCCATTTTTGGTTAAAATCATGTTTTTCCAAGGCTGTACATATGCAGTGGTTATTGGTAATGTCAATTGAGATCCTAATATGTTCTGAATGCTGTGAATTCTTTTGATAATTAACAAAGTAGGAAATGTGTGTAGACAGGTTGTAGAAATAAAAATTGCTGCCCCCAAATGACCCAGTTACTAAGCAACTCAAGTTGGGTGTTGACCTAAGGTACGTCTTTTCTTTCTATTTATGCTATACTGTTAGTGGCAGCAAGCTTGTGAGGTATGAGAAAACCAAAGTCTATGTACTAAACACAAATTGTAGCCTGCAAAGTGACACCAAATGTTTCATTTAAATTTACTTTGTTTTAATACTCTGTAGCGATGGGACATGTACAAATTTCTCTTCGTTCCCAAAGGAGGGGTGGGGAATGCTTTACAAATGTTAGTTTCTGAACTCAAAATATTCTGTGAAGAACTGAAGAGAAATCTTTCAGTCCATACAATAAAGTGAGCAGAAAAACAGAGCCTGGGAGAGCAAGGTGAGGAAGGTGGAGTCCAGTGCCTTCTGTTTCCTAACAAGTGTTCTGACTGCCTCTGTGCTTGAGTTACGATGATGCTTTATTCTTGAATTTCATTATGTAGAGTTTTGAAAAACAGCTTCAAGAAAATGAAATCACTAAAAAATAAAAAAATGGAGATATTAATAGCGAAGACTCACATTTCATGGGGTTTTGTTTTGCTTTTATGTTTAACAATGACTAAGGTTATTAGGAGTTGGTTTAATACCAGGTCCACTTAGCAGAAAGAGAACAGTATGTTCCCCCACCCCAGGACCTAGAACCTCTTTAAACCCAGCTTCTTATCCTCAATAACACTGCCAAGTATGGGTTTCATTGTGTGGATCAGACTTGAATCCTATTTTTAAAAAACGAATAGGTTACTCCCATTACATCTATACCACTATTGCACTAGCAGGCATGTCTTAGCAAGCTGACCATTGTTGTAGCTTTCAGGGTTACACAACTGGGTAAGACTGATGATTACTTTTCTCCTCTGGTAGTGTTCATGGACCTTTCAAACTGTGCAAGCTAGCTGGTAGTGATGAAGCTTCCAGGTCAGTATCAGCTTGTTTCTCTGACTCCTATGACTCGAGTATATGGTTTCCTCAGCAATAGGTTCTCACCATAAAGTTCTGGAGTGTAATCAAGAGCATTGGCAATATCCTGTGCTGTTTGGGGTCTATCCTAACTAACTAACTCACTGTTAACTTACTGTTGATCAGCTAACTCACTGATCAACAAACCCAAAAGAGGAAACCCATTCCTGGCACTGGGATTTTTGTTATCCTGTGATGTCTAGTGAGGCATATAGCATAACTTGATTTAAACCTTCCCTTGCCCCCTCTCTATATGTATGTATGTATGTATGTATGTATGTATGTATGTATGTATGTATATATATATATATATATATATATGCTTGGACAACTGAAATCATCCTAGATCTGATTGGTGAATTAACCTGGCCTACAAACATCCTGTCCTCAAATGGGAACAGGGTTAGGGCTGGGAAGAAATCTAGCTGGGCCATCTAGACTTTACTACTGGCAATAAACCTACTTTAAGCAATGCAATGAATGGGAAAATTTACGGTCTGTCATGTTATATAATAAGTAGAACATTTCTTTTTGTTTTTGAAATTGTTGTAAAATAACAAAAATGAAAATAGAATATGTGGCAAAAAAAAAAAAAATAGCTTTGTGTAGCCTACCTGCCCAGTGCAAAACTCCTAACTACTCTGCCCTTTTACAGAAAGGGTGCAAACGCTTAGAATGAAGGGAATTTCTCAAATAACAGGCACAAGGAAGTTCACTTTCACATTGTAAATGTGAAATTCTTGTCTTTGCTTCACTAGTGGAGTAACAGTGCATGCGTGTTTATTGGCACAGCTGTGGCACATACCAACATTATCTCCCCAACATTGGCATCAGAAAGGCATCCATAGTGATTTCAGTTCTTATCACACTTGAGCTGATGATTAATGCTCATCAACTTCTGGTCCTCATTTCCTCAGGCCTGCCTGATTTTGAGGTTGAAATATGGTAAATGAGGACCATGTGTTAATACTGCTTAGACAGTCCCTCCCCTTCTGGAGTTACCTGTGTGTCTTACTCTTAAGCAGCACACTTGCTTCCCATGCACACAGCCTCCTCAGGACTTCCCCCACTCTTACAGACTCACTCAAAAGAAGCTACTTTCCTTCCACTTGGACAAATGATTGCCTGGAAGTGGGCTGGCATGTGTCACCTTAAGAGTCTCAGCCTCTCCTTGAGCTCAAGAAGTCACCACTCTCAGCCTTGTCACATGATGTTTTTTGATGGCATTTGTGACATCAAACTGTCTAGATTTAATGTCTCATGATTTCCAGCACCTGGAATAAAGACACTATTTTGTTTCTGTGTCTCTAGTATATAGCTGTTTCTAATACACGCTAGGCACTCAAATATCAGTTTGAGCAAATGCATCAGTAAATCCATTACCAAAGGCTTTCAGGCTTGATTATACTGATGCTAGCATTTGAGCTCTTATATACATGAAGAACCAACTTCTTTTTCCCATAAATTGCTCTTATTAGGAAGACTGTTCTTTCCTTACATAGACTGAAATCTTACATAAACATTTACTTACACAGCCATCTGAGGTTTTCAAAAAGCTTCAGGGAAACATAGTGAAACTGTTACCAAGATTAATTATATTGGCTACTTTTCTCATGTCTGGGACAACATCTCGGAGAAAAGTAATACAATGTAAAGAAGTAAGGGTTCATTTGGGTTCCCGGTTTGAGGACACAGCCCATCATGGCAGAGAAGGCAAGTTGGCAGCAGCTTGAGGGAGCTAGCCACATTGCATCCAGAGTTGGGTAGCAGCGAAAAGTGAATGCTGATGGTCAGCTCTTTCTCCTTCTAATTCAGCTTGGGATGCCTGTGTATGGCATGGTGCCACTCACATTCAAAGTAGGTCTTTTCTGCTCTGTCAAACCTTTTCTAATTGCAACCACACAGAGACACCCAGAGGCTTGTTTCCATGGTGATTCAAAATGAAATTCACAAAGAAGATTAACTATCACAAGCCCACCTCTAGTAGACCCAACAGAGCCACTCACATTCACGATGGGTCTTCCCTGCTCTAAATCTTTCCGAAAGCACTCTTACAGACATACTCAGAAGTGTTTCATGATGATCCTAAATCCTATTAAGTTGACAATGAAAATTAACCATCACATTGTTCTTGCCATTAAATATTAGAACAAACCACACAGCAGAATCCAAAATATCAGTGTATTAAAACTGCTTCATCAAATGAACTTCGGTTCCACTAAAAAGATAAAGTTTTTAGACATAACATTAGTCTTGTTCCATGGATCACCCTGTGGCTTTGTGCATACTAGGCAAGCACTGTACCACTGAGCTCCACTGTCATGCAGATGACACCCTTGTGCTGAATGTGGGAGGAAATCTGCTGTCTGTGCCACGTAACCTCTCCAAGTGGTAACCTGGTCATCTGCTTATCCATGACCAAAAAATATCCGTCTTTTGTGGACAATAGATGTTGTTGCTTCATACACATGTGTTGTAGTACTCAACCTTGACCTCATTTCTGTTCAGTGGCTTTAATATTGATCTGAAGTAGAAAGAAATGCATAGTGAACCCTGTGGAAGACAAAGTCAGTCATCTTATCTTGGGCCTCAGTTAAAAAGCTACCCCAAAGTTACGGCTTAATATTCATTTATTGGCTTTGTTATAAGCTTCACATTCCTCGTCAAATCATCATTGAAACGTACGAGTAGTTGTAGAGGTATCTCATGAGACCTTGCCAATGAGTGGAACAAGGTGGCTCTCAATAAAAATTTATGTGAGGAAGGTGAGGAGAGAAATTTTCCTTAAAATGGTATAGCTTAATCTCTATGAATAAAATTTTGAAAATGCGTCTTCTAGGATTTACTTAATTAATCATGGCTCATCTCTTCACGGCAACACAACTCAGTTTAGTAAAGCTGAGAAATTTGTTCACCTTGGAAGAAGATGCTACTTGAAGCAGAGTGAATGTGAAGGCTACTGTGACTGTCAACTAGATCAAGAGAGATATGGGGGAATAACTAAGACATACCTACGTGTCTGTGGTGGCATTTCCAGAGAGAATATGTAGAGACAAGAGCCAAAGGGGAAAGCCCCACACTGAACGTTGACAGCAACATACAAAAGCTGAGGCTGAGGATGGAATAAAAGTGGAAGGGAAGAAAAGCCAGGAAGCATGGACAAGTTCCATTCTCCCTGACGGCATATGACTATTGTTGGTGTCAGGGCTTGCAGACACCATAGCAGCGACTCTCAGGGAGCTTCCAGGTTTTCAGCCTCAGACCACCATCACTGGTCTCCCTTCTGCTGAAGCTTGAAACTTCTCATGCTGAACAGCTGCTACCAGGTTCTTCCTCTCCATCTTGCATGTTCTGTGTTGGATGATCTATCTTCTGATTATGTAAATCAGTCTATGTAAGTATAGAAATACAGTCTTTTCCTCTAGAAAACTCTAAATAATGTAGGAAGTATTTAGGCAAGAATACAATGGCCCTCCCAACTGCATATCTCACATATCTTTAATCCCACACTCATCAAACACGTGATTATGGTATCAGAAGAGGATGTGTTAGGCTTTGGAGACATAAGCTTTCTGATATTGTAACCTCTCTATTGTAATTCAACTTTGATGAAATGACTTTCATATATTAATTGAAGATATGCAACACATATAATCTTAGTATATATCAACGAGCCCATTTACTGCCAAATGCCATGTGTTCCTGGACCATGTTCTGAAAAGATGAGGCCATCATCTTGATTCTTAGAAACTTCTCAGGAGCCACTGTCATATGGAATATGTAGGGATTTATGTTTGCTGAGTAAAATAAATTAAGTATCATAAACACAATGTATGTTGAGGAATTCTTGATAGGCATCCAGATTTTCCTCAAGATCCAACATTTTGTATCTTCGTATGTTTTTCTGTTCAAGCTTTAGCAGTCATTAGCTCACTATTCATTTTTTAATGTAAGATTTCCTATTATAACTTCCTTTTAAGGTTCAACGCCACTGGGAAAAATAGGAAGAAACAAGAAAGTGTCTGCAGTAAACTGAGCACTGCTATTTACCAAGTGGAAAGACTTCATCTATCATCTTTTAGTCTTGGCTGCCAGGAAATTCAAAGACTGATTTATATATAATTGCAATGGACATTTTATCTTCTAATGAAATTTCTCATAAATAGTATGATTTTTCTCTTTAATATATTTGTTATAGACTTTAAAGCATTATTATTCCTATGTTTATGCATTTTAAGTGTCACTTACTGAGTTGCTATAATAAAAGCATTTTGCTTGCTGGAGACAGCTCCTCCCACCTCCACCTCCTCCTTAAGCTATTTTTCTCTCTCTCCCTCCTCCTCCTCCTCCTCCCATGCCCTCACATCACTGCATCATCAGTCAGAAGCCTGACTGATTACATTTACCTTCACAATTCTAATAAACTGCAGTGAGAGAATGTAATCTTTTCTCTATCCATCTTAGGATTCCAGCTGGGGCTCAGTAACAGAAGACAAGATTAATAGGAGAAAAATCATACACGTCCACTTAAGTTTTGTGCAACACTGAACCTGTGATATGGAAATGAAGACTCAAAGAATAAGTATACTTGAATGCTTCCATGCTGGACAAAGACCAGTGAATCATGAAAATGGAACCAGACATGAGAATATTAGACTCTAGAAGCTTGCCTCTGGCAACTGATGGTGCATGAGTAGCAAGGAAGCTAAGGGTTAGTGAACAATTTGTATAGAACACACTTTTCAGAGGGGGCTGCTGACAGAGATGTCACCTTCCTTTCAGTATGGAAAGGAAATCTCCTCTCAGAAAGACAAGTTCCCAGTGTCCTTGCATTTGCTATTTTCTAAATACCTGTAGCTCCAAACAATCCTTGTACCAATATATTTTAGGGTGGGGTACAATTTGTCACACTTGAGTTCCCTCGACTAGAAACAGAATCTTTTGAATTCTCTTCCTTTTCTAGTTGGCTTCTACAGTGCAAGGATAAAACACTGACCCAAACCAAGACAAGGGGTTCTCTGCTGATACTTCTACAGGAGCACTCAATGGCTCTTCCAGCCAAGGTTGGAAACACTTGCACAATTTTCAGAAAAACATAGGTCAGTCATAGCAATATTTACTCCCTGGGTCATTTTCTCTTCTAGTTTGATTCTCATCGTTGAGATAAACACCACAACCAAAAGCAGCCTGGGGGAAAAATGGTTTATTTCACTTCCATTTTCTGGTAACACTCCATCGCTGAAGGAAGTCAGGGCAGGAACTGAAACAGGCACCTGGAGGCAGGAACTGAATCAGAGCCATGAAGGAGGGCTGCTTACTGGCTTGCTTCACGGCTTGCACGGGCTCAGCCTGCTTTCTTACACAACCCAGGACCACTCGCCCCGGGGTGGCACCACTCAGAGTGGGCTGGACTCTCCCACACTGATCATTCATCAAGAAAATGTCCTACATTTCTGCTTACAGGCCAGTCTGATGGAGGCATTTTCTCAACTGAGGTTCCATCTTCCTAGATGATCCTAGTTTGTGTCAAGTTGACAAAATTAACCAGCACACCCCTTGATAGGAAGATTTTAGCATCCTTTCCTCTAAGGTCTTTCCTTTCCTGTTCCTATAAATTTTTTTTAAAATTTTATATATATTATACATAATCATATTTATATATTTATTTTATAAATATTTTTAAACATATATACTAACTTTTAAAATATATACATAATTTTTATTTTTTACCAACTGTCATTTTACCTGGTTGTTACAGCTTAGCTCTTAAGAATCCTCCAACAGTTTTGGTTGCTAGCCTGTGGCTCTATTAAAGGAGTGCGCCACCACCACTACCTGTTTTTTTATTTTATTTTATTTGCATTGGTGCTTTCGCCTGCATGTATGTCTATGTGAAGGTGTCAGATATTGGAGTTACAGACAGTTGTCAGCTGCCATGTGGGTGCTGGGAATTGAACCCGTGTCCTCTGGAAGAGCAGTCAGTGCTCTTAACCGCTGAGTCATCTCTCCAGCCCCCAGCCTGTGGCTCTATTAAGTGACGGTTAAACCTTCAGGAGACAGGCCCAGTGGAAGGAATTCAGTTCACCTGAGGTGTGCTCTGGAATGGACTATTGGAAGTCCAGCCCCACTCTCGCTGCCACCTGAACACCACAAGGTATTTGATCCACTGTGTGATCCCCATTATGCCGTCTGGTCTTTCCAAAAGCTCGTGGTGCAAGCGGAACACGGACCAAAACCTTCAGAATTAGGAATCAAAGCACATCTCTCTTCCTTTTAATGTGATTCTGCTCCAGGTTGTCACAGTGACCGAAAGATGACAAAGTGATCAAGCCCGATACATCCGTTCCATGTTGCAGGCAACACCTACTGTTCTGTGTCTGTGGGCTATTTCTAAAGCAGTACGTTACTCTAAATATCTAACATTCAGAGAGGACCTTTGCAGTATCCTAGAAAACACTATTAGTTTAATCTATGTGTGTTTGAGAGTTCAGGCATACAGAGGTCAGAGGACAAGTCTCAGGAGCCCGTTCTCTCCAAGGCACCTTGGGATCCTGGGATAGAACTCAGCTAGTAAGGACTGTGTGCAATCTACTTGCCGAGCCATCATGCAGGCTCATGGAAACATTCTGACATTGCTTTTTTCCCCCGGGAGCTCCTAACCGGTTTTCTTTTCTTATGCAATAAGATTTTTCACTTCTTTGGTACAGCAGCACTGAGCTGGCTAGAAGTCTGTTCCAGGTTTCTCATTGCCCTGCTACATGGCTAAATAAATTAATCACTTTGAAGCTTGCATGGAACATGAGGGCCCTTGGTCTTTTGGAAACTCAATGCTCTAGATAATCTCTAATTTAGGCATTTTTGAAGGAGGACTTCAAAGGAAATACATTGTTCATTAGTGGAAGTAATGACACTTAGAAATCAGCTTTATGAAAACATGAAGTCCAAGGCATTCCATTACATCAGGAGAGGGACAAAGTAGTTTTAGCATAAAGTAGACTTCTAAACACAGAAGAGAGGAGGAAAGTATATTTAAATTTTGTTGTTTAAATAATGAAACAAGTAAAATGGTAAGCTAAAAGTTGGTTGAACAAAAAATCCTAAAAGTACATAGAATAATCAGAATAAATATTTCTAAACTTATTAAATAGCAAAAAAAAAAAAACTCAAAAAAGGCATATATGTCTCCTGACACTTAGATAAAAATACAGTTTATGTAGGCTTAGCCAATGTAGACATGTTTACAACTTCAAACTAGCAAATTTCACCTATCAAACATGTACTCTCCACATGTAAGGAGTTTTTCTGGGTCCCCAGAACAAAGTTAGAAAATTAAATGCTCTGTACATGGATTTGCAGTGTGGAGAAGGTGGACATGGAGGCAGGTAGTCATGCTACGCTGCCCTGTACAAGGTCCACAGAACAGCAAAGAGCGAGCATCTGACCTCCTCGAGGGTTCCTTAGAGGAGGAATATAACACTAAACCCAAGGACTGAAAAATAAGAATTTTCTTCGGAGACCACGGAAAGGCTGACTGGGCATTACAAACAGAAGGAACAGTTCAACGGAGTACGGCTGTGAGGAATCACTCATATAAATGCTGTAGGAATGGCAAAGAAGTCCAGAAGCAAATAAAAACACCAGAAGGGCCTTAAATACCACACGAGGGCTTATAGGTTTTCTTTAAAAATAAGTGAAAGCTTTTCACAGCAAAGCAATGGACTAATTCCCTTTTTTCTTTAAATGTCAAGAAAAGGCTGAGGGGAGTCAGGACTTAGCAGAGCACCCAAGGAGGAAGTTCAGGAACCAGGGTGTGTTAGTGAGCCCCGGCTGGAGGACAAACAAAACAGACTCAATGGCTTGTAAAATGAAAAGGTGTTTTCTGACAGATATGGTAGCCAGAAGTCAAAGAGCAAGGTTCTCCTGAGGTCTCTTTCCTTAGCTTATAGCTTATTACCTCCTTCTGGTCTTTATATGGCTCTTATATGCACTCCCCCCCCCCACTTCCTGCACATTCCAGATGTCTCTAGGAGGGGTCCACTCAACTGCCTAAAATTACCTTCCTTAATGGCCTCTAAACAGCCATTAGTCTAAGGCACCGGGGTGAGGACTTCAACATGTAAATTTTGGAAGGACACTATTCAATGCATAACATGGTAAGTGGTAGTGAGAACAAAGGACAGGAAAGTCAGGCAGTGAAAAACAGCACGACTTTATGGTGAGCTTGGTATACAAGGCTGTCCTGATGGGTGGGGTAATAATCATGGAGCCTGACTGATGACAGATCAGGCCATTTGCCATAACCAAACCAACAAAATAAAAACCAACAAAGGGAGGTTTAGTGTGCCAGTAATGGGGTTCAACCCACCTCAATTACAGCAGTAATGTAGCTTACCCATAAGTAAAAGTCCAGAGTTTGGGGAAAAGTAATCAGATGGAGGACAAGAGACTGTCCACCTGAGACTGTAAACTTAGGGGCAGAAGAGACTGGCATCTAGTGAGCAAGGTGAGGGAGCAGAAGCCAAGGTCAACATGAAGGTTCTAGAAACTCATCAGGTGAAGCAGAGAGAATCAGTCAGGACAAAGTGCTATTGAAACTCAGGCACAGAAGATTCAGCTGCTGACCGGTTAATTCTTACGTCTTCTCTAGAAGATAAAGGTCTTTTACTTCAAGCAGAACGGTAAATACTGTTCAATGAGTTCTAATTGACATTAGCAAGTTAGATTTTATTTTTCACCACCCAGAACACATTCAGAATATTCCATTATGTCACATCTTTCATTTTCTTTTATAAGTTTCCAAATAGCAAATGAAAAAATAGGTGAGAATGATATCATATATCTTAAAACTCTTGGTAAACTCAATTTTCTGCATTCATTATTCTTGATATTTCCATTTACGATAATACAAATTTCAAAGTCTTCTATAAAACAAGTACTATCTACATTGATAAATGTGCCCTAAATATTCCTGTGGAGGTAGCAACTCTCTCAATGCATTAAGATTTGAACAATTAAACCTCTAACACATCTTAGAATACCATGGTCTTAAGCAGTTTAACAATTTTTCATGAACTCTACTTGAGTTAGACTAACAATTTTATGGACAAAATTGAAAACAAGCTGCCCACGAGAGCTGCGCTTATCCACGAGCAATATTATGACACTCTGTTCAGCCTATCAGAGGAAGACACTTCAAAGTTTCACATTATTCCAGAGACCCTAAGGCACAAGACAAGTGACTTCTTATGTTCTTAAAAAGCAACAAAGGGGATGTAAATTCTGCAAGATTTTAATAAATTTAACACTATTATACAATAAAGAAAATTTCCAAACATTCCCTCACAAACCTGGAAATACGGTATTTACATAGTATTATTATAGCAATTTTGTGTTAATCTATGATACAATAATGTTACTTCAGAAAACATAAAAAATATAGTTCTTTTTAATGGCCATGCTCTCATTTTTGATGAAAGCTAGACAGTTCATCCTAATGTTACTTGAAAACGTTGAAAATGCATAACACGTATTCAGCCAGCTTCACAAAGCCCTCAGGGCAGAAGGCTGTTCACACGGAGTAGGCAGACGGTTCGTCATCACTCACATCCGAATCGTCATCCACTCCTTCAACGACTGACTTCTTCCCTTTGCAGCAGGAGACAATTAATCCAACCAAGAATACCTGGAAATTCAAACACGTGGTGTTAGGAAAATCTGACCACCTAAGCCACGCACTGGAAACTCTGTAGCTGGAATCAGAGAGGCTAAGAGTTGTTCTTCCAGGGGCCTGAGTTCAGTTTGCAGCACCCACATGCAGCAACTCACAACCTCCCATAATGCCAGCTCCTGGAGACCTGACCCTCTTCTGGGCTCCACAGCTACCCACACACATGTGGCATTCACTCACACACATACAAATTACACCTTGAAAAACCTCTCAATGGCAGTATTGAGATTCAAACAGACTACTAGATACACACAAGCTTATACATGTAACTGTGTAAAGGAAGGCCGAGTCATGCTTGGGCTACCAATACTTACCCCAAGAAAGGCCCAGTTACCAAAATAGTATGCAGCACTGAAGAACCAGAACTTGTGGAGGAATAAGTAAGTGCGGGTAACAGTACATTGATCTACAAAAGCAAAGAAACGATTATGTTAAAGTTGTAAACCTTTACAATGACTCATCTTGAATCTAAAGGACTGTTAACCAAAACTATCGGCTAAAACAAGGATAAACAGTGAATGTTCCAGAGAGGTTGGGGTCTTCTCCCACACCTACTCTCAATCACAGCCAGTGTTAAACTGCCTACTATTATGATATACAAAAAATGAATATCAATATTGTAAGTTTGATCCTAAAAAAAAGTTTTATTGGCCAGTTCAATTTATTTGAAATAGAGAAATAAGTACAACTTGGAGTGCCAGACATATAAAACAAAAAAGGCCCTCTCATCAGGAGAAACAATGAGAGTAATCAGATACTTAGCAATTCTCAGGACAGATCGCACTGGAGTGGAATTTCCTGCATTCCCCATCCCCCTCAGAGCACTCTCCTGAAAAAGTAGTCGGTTCTCCTACAGAAATACCATTATCACTGTTTACAGAGATGGCTCCTGTTGGAATTTAGACAGAATTATAGCCTCAATAAAAAAACAATTCATTTATATGTCTCCTTCAAATAAAATGTGAAAGCAGACTGGTTACTGTGGTGGATGTTACACTCACATTACCCACTACATTATATTCATTATTGCCATGAAGTTACAAGACACAAGTGCATCCGTCGTAAGGAAAGGCTGAGGAACTATTTCAAGCTACCCAGAAAGGCATGGCAGCGCAGCAGGACACAACTGTGTGAGACACGTGTTTGCTGCTGCTCACAGGGTTTAACAACCTCCCTCACTTCAGGGGGCCTTTATTCTCCAGAACAAAACAGCCTTACAAAGCAACTTCTTCTCCATCTATCAAGAAAGACAGTATGACTTCTACATACTTAGATCTGGAATGGGCAAGGGCCAAACATCCTATATGCAATTAGGAGTTATTATCATGTAATCATGCTGATTAAGAAAAGAGACCTTTAATTTGTATTTTATGAACTGTCTTCTCAGCTTTAATAATGCTAAATGCCACTCTTTTCTTGAAACAAAATTAAGCAGGGAGTTTTGCTGTCCATTTAATATTATTTACAGGGTTTAAAAGACTTTTCTAAATTTTACGGCTGACACACAGTTTTCTGAAAAAGTAGAAATTAGGTTATATTGTACGAGAACACAAGACCTGTCCTAGAGATATGTTATGCAAATATTTAAATAACCCAAATCTCATTTACTCTGACCCTTTCCACTGTATCTCAACATGCATTTGTGAATTGCCCAATACCAATCTTCTGACAGGGAAATACGCAGTCAGCAGGGACACAATCTCCTGCATCTGCCCAGGAGGGTTACCAGTGAAATTCCCATCTACTGACTCCCCACGATCCCGTCATATTCCTTCGACTTTTGTGAGAACTATGTTTGCTTAGTTTTAGACAGGTTCAGCTGATCTCAGGATTCTCCCACCTCAGACTCCTGGATGCTGGGATTACAGATGTGCACCACAGCTGGCTCTACATACTTCTTTGCCCTCCTACCTGTAGCACTCAAGACCATGGTTTTAAACTAGGTGCTGGGGTCAGTGCACCAGAGGAGACACTAAATACAAAATTACTTCATCATTCACTCTGCTCCTACAACATTTTACTCTCTCTTCAATTATATAGTTATTCCAATGGCTATCATGCTCTCTTCTTGCAATCACTACACAGACTAAATGAAGTATATCAAAAATTAGCACTAAGTGACAGCTAATATTCTTCCTTTTTTTGGGTTAAATATAATGAAATCCATGATATAACATGAAATAAATCATGAAATAACATGACGACAATTATCAGGAGTTGCAAAACGGCTGTGAGGTAACCAGCTATTCTCACACCCTTGGTGAAGAATAATTCCTCTGGCTTGAGTAACAGCATATCTAGTTTGCACATGTTCATGGCTTTTGCTCTAAATTCAAAGGTGAACACTTCAGCAACAAGAAATACCACTTAAAAGTAAAAATTCCTTTAAATTAGTCAAGTAGAATGTGTATAAATGAAGCGAGCTATGGGCTGGAACTTAGGAAAATTTGTTTAAAACTGAAATGATTGTTCTTCATGGTCAACTAGACTGGATTTGAAATCTTCCAGGAGACAATCTCTGGGTGTATCTGTGGGTTTGTTTCCAGAGAGAAGGAAGGAGAGGGCTAACTGAGGTGGGCATCACCTTCCCCTGGGCTGGTCCGAGACTGAAGAAGGAAAACAGGAGGGAGCCAGATGAGCACCGCCTTTATCTGTTTCCTGGCTGCAGACAAAACGTGACCAGCCTGCACACTTCACCACCACGATGTAAGACAACTCTTCTTAGATCTAAGCCCAAATAGACCCTTCCCCCTACACAGCCTTTATCACTGTAATGAGAAACACAGCTAACAAAATTATTTAAAAGCAAGGACAGGATCTTCTCCAGCTAAGTATTACATGAGCCTTACGTACAGTATAAAACTATCTAGAAAATGTCACTCAAAAGTCTCAACATGAATGGCAGACTAACAAAGAAGAAGTTCTATTCATTTCCACACTACAGGACACTTAGGGAGTTGAAACCTGACTGAATTAGAAATCTCAGGGCCAGGAGAGGGATTACAGGACAGCAGCTGAGCCGGCAGAAGCCAGTGCAAGTGAAATCAAATCATTCTTCCCCAGAGGCCTAATAATCCACTCAGTGACATTTGAAACTAGCTTAGACCGGATTACTTGGCCCACCACCAAAGCTGGAGCTTCAATATTTTCCCAACCACATTGTTTACGTGCTCTCCATTTTTAAAGGTGTGCCTTTGATGCAAGCTTTCTAAAATTAAGGTAAAAACATTGTCAAGCTTGGCTTTGTTGCTAAAAAAAATAAATAAATTAAAAAAAATGAAGTTTCCTAAAAATCCATACACAAGCATGCAATAGCATTTGTTGTCTTTACATGCCTGCTATGTTTAGTTTAGTACACAGAGTGGCATGTACTCAGAGAATAATGCTTGTAAATTAGCTCCTTGCTCATATTTCATCCCAAGGGACGATTCCCCGTTAAACAAAGGGAGGGAGATCCTTGTTTACCATCTGCCAATGACCAGCTGCTCACCTGAATCAGACATCTTGCACATCTCTAGTTCTCTAAGTTTTCAGAGGAAAAGACAGTAAAATAATTTAACTTTCTTTGACTTTCAAATCAATTTAAGGATGGAGAGATGGCTCCGTGGGTAAAGTCCATGCTGTTCAGGTGTGAGGAGCTGAGTTTGGAGCCCCAAACTCTGTTTAAAGTAGGGCGCAACAGCACGCCTCTGTGACTTCAGCACTCTAGGGTCAGATGGGAGCATCGATATGAGAATCCTGTGACACTCAGGCCAGCCAGTCCGAGTCACACAGCTGTAAATAAGAGACCCTGTCTCAAACCTCAAACCAGGCGGAGGGTGAAGGGTAACAATGAGGTTGTCTACACACACACACACACACACACACACACCCCACACACAGGAGAGGGGGAGAGGGAAAGAGAGGGAGACTGAGCTGCTGGATGACCATTGAGGAGTTGTGTTTTAGAATCAGAAGCATTCAGGAGACTGTGACTGTTGTCATAGAATATGGCACATAAAGTTCCAGTTACACCAAAGACCGAGTGTTTATCATGAAAACTTAAAACGTGTTTTTCTTTCTGATGAGAGCATGTAAGTTAAGAGTTGAGAAGGGCACCACGGGCATATGAGTGAAATGGGGAGATTTTTAAGTCCCATGTTTACTACTGTCTCCCATTGCTTCTTATACGCCAAGAGAGAAAAACTAACAGCAAACAGACCTAGACCATTGTGTGTCACTCAGAGCAGGCTTTATTTTACCTAATAATTTAATTATTATACATTTATTTCTTTTTAGACCACTAGCTAAGTCATTTCTAATGTATGCTGACTGCCACTAAAATAGCTCTGATTAATAACTGTAATAGCAACACTTTTTATTTTAAATGCGCTTTTAATAAGCAGTGTTGACGTACTGCACAGCTAAGAGCATTTCCAGGGTTTCTGGGTAAGAGTAAGTGTAATCATAATTGAGCCATCATGTTAAACCATCACCCAAAATTAACTTATAAATATCCAGAATCTGTAATTATTTATCAAATGATTTTTACTATCAAAAATATAATTACTTATTAAATGGTTGACACAAGAAAATATCACATGTGAAGTAGGGCCTGGCGCAGAGGAGAGGAGAGAGGACCATTAAGGAAGGACATGAGCACACACGGAAAGTACAGCTATGGGGATGCTGAGCAGAGGCCAGTGGACGGTGTGAGGAAATCCTGCTTAAACCACCGTTCTATCTTCAGGTATCTTAATAGCACACGTGAAATACATACATCTAAAATGACTTGAGAAACAATATAAAACCAGATAAGCAAGAAGGCAGGAAAAAAAGAAAAAAGAAAATAAGCTCTTTATACAGCAAAATTGTACTAATTAACTTAAAGTTGAACACATGCCCCACAGCTGAATCAACAGTTCGTTCAATCTCACTGGAAGAGCTGGGTAAAGAGAAAGAAAAGCGCTGAACACTGAAGATGATGGAAATAGTTTTGTTACATTTTAGGACTATATGAATTAGACCAGGCTAACAGAAGATAGAATTTATCAGATATTCTATATTGAGGAGTTAAGTTTTATCGTGACCATTTTCAAGAATATAATTTTTAGAATATATGTGTTGAGAGCTGATTATATTTATGTAACATGAAGTGCTAAACTGTCTTATTAATAAAAATCCCAGAGCTAGATATTGGGGTTAAAACCAAGAGATCAGAAAAGCAGAAAGAAGCCAGGCACATTCTCACCACTTGGAGATCCTCAGCTAAAGAGACCTACTTCCCATATACCCACGCCTATATGCCTTTCTGTTCTGCCATCTCATTTCCTGTCTCCGCCCAGCTACATCACTTCCTCTTCCTGCAAAGCTCTGTCACTTCCTGCCTGTCTGTACAGACCTCCAGACCTTTATGGCTAGTGCTGGATTATAGGTGTGTATCACCATGCCTGGCTTTGTTCCCAGTGTGGCCTTGAACTCACAGAGATCCAGATGGATCTCTGCCTTCTGAGTGATAGGATTAAAGGTGTGTGCTACCATTGCCTGACCTCTATGTTTACTATGGTGGCTGGCTTTTTCCTCTGATCCTCAGATAGAGTTTATTGGGGTACACAGATAAAATATCACCACATATTTAAGAATTTTTAAACTAAGCAAGGTGGTTATACCTGTAATCTTAGCACTGAGGAGTGGAGGCAGGAGGGTCTGTTACATAGAGAGTGTGAGGATAGCCTATGCTACTTGGACCCATCTCAAAAAAGGGGGTGGAGGACGGAGAGGTTGTTTAAAACATTTACAAGCTGCCAAAATACATGTACTGCTCCTTTAAGAAAGAATGTTACCAATTTCATTTATATCACCAGTTGACCATACAAAACGGCATATTACATTCACATAAACATAGGGTCTCATTAGAGCTGATCACACGTAGAAAACAGGCTAATAGCTTTCTTCCATATCTATAAGATAATATTCTAACATATATATCATATTAAAACTACACAAATACTTCTGGTCATGATGAAAACCTAATGAGTTAATACACAGTACCCAACTGTGGCTTTTAGAAGCTATTAAGTTATACATTTAGTTGTAATAATAAGTTATATTATATTATTAAGTATAATAATAAGTCACACTATTAATTCTCTATCTATAAAGGAAGACCCCTCAAACCACAAGTTGACCAGACTCAGTAATAACTTTAGTAAGTGCAAACAGGTTGTTAATAAGAATATTTTACATACTATCAAAAACAATGCAAAACTTTCAGCAAATATGTTCTAATTAAGACTCAAGCTAACAGTGGTTACTCTTACAGCCTCACTATTCTAGAGGCTGAAGCAGGATGACTGTGAGTTTGAGGCTAGCCTGGGCCACATAGAGAATCTCAGGCCAGCCTGGGCTATATAGCAAGACCCTATCTCAAAACAAAACAATCTCAAAACAAAACAAAAATTTAAAGCCACCCTCTGCCCCCACTACCAAATCAGCAACAACACAACCAAATTTAAACGTGTGTATCATCCCCGGTACGTTTACGTCTGTCATCATCTAGACCCTCGGCAAACCCCATCATCTCTACATTTAAAATTATCCAGATTCTGACCACCCGCTGCCCTTGTCACTAGAACCAAAAGTGCTTCCTGGATGACTGTAAACAGTCCGGCAACTCGCCTTTGCCCTTGGCTCATCGGTCTACACAGGGGTCAGGATATGGCTCAGACTACGGCACAGGGGTAGCGCCGTCAGGGTCTCTACCTGTTTCTGTGTTTAGGGAACACAGCCAGACATCGCTATGCCTGGGTTGCTCTGATGATACGAAGATAAAACTGAATGGTGAGAGCAGAGCATGTCCCACAAAACCTAAAAGATTACCAGGACCTGGCTCTTTGCAGAAAGTCTGCCAGGTTCCGGGCTATCTGAAACACAGCTGTTAGAGGGATCCCTCAAGAACTTAAGTCACATTATACCATTCTGCTCACAATCTTCTAAATATTTTCCTCTGAATATAAAAGCTGAAGACCTCAAAACTATCCATTTGCTGTTCCTATTCCTAGAATTCTCTTCCTCAGCTATCTTTGCTTATTCCTTATCTCCAGGTGTTTTCAAAGGTCATCTTACCAATAACAACTCCTTCCTATCATACCCAACATCTGATCCATCGCTCCTGAGAACCAGCACTGGTCTCCATGGTTCTCACACCCTATTTACTTAAATACTTGTGCCCTCCTCCTACTTAAAGGAAGTTGGGCAAGGACAAGACTACTGACTATTCACTACAAGACCCCAGCATTAACAACACTGACACCTAACATCATGTATCTGTTAAATGAAAATGCACAGGAATGGTAAATGACCAGAACTAAGAGATCATGTGGGATACTCAAAAGTGAAACACTTAGGAGTGTGGTTCTCAGCACCACTGAATACGAAATGATTTTATCTTCCAACACACTTAAGTTGTAACACATGCACTATTTAATGTTGTATCCTTCAAGTAAATTATCACAGTAAATAACAACTGGGGTTAACTTTTTTTCACCTTACAGACTAAATCTATTTTTTTAATATTCTAATCATCACCTCTAAATGTATAGATTATTGGACAAAAGGATCATATATCCTTTTAAAAATAATAATAACAACCAAAAACAATGTCTCATATCCTTGAGTCCAGTGGACTGGGTGACTTCTAATTTCCTGAAGAGGATCATCTTGTTATAAGAGTTCAAGAAACTAAGGGGTTAAGCTGATAGTTCACATTCAAACTTGACCTTCAAATCAGGACATTAGGACATTAGTTTTTAGGTTTTGGGTTCTAAAGAAACCTACTGACCATACCAAGCCCTGTAAAATTGACAACTGCTTAAAATAATCCTTAACATCAAATGCCAAATATTAACTAGTGTAGCAACTCTTCTACGATGGGTGATGTCATTCTGTATGCTGTGAATATATGTTGCTCTGATTGGTGGATAAATAAAGCTGTTTGGCCAATGGTGAGGCAGAATAAGGTTCGGCGGGACAGTCTAACAAGAGAGAGAGGAAAGAGAAAGATAGAGCTGGGTAGACGCTGCTAGCCGCCACCAGAAGCAAGATGTAAAGTACCAGTAAGCCACAAGCCACGTGGCAAAGTATAGATTTATAGAAATGGGCTAATTTAAGATGAGAGAGCTAGCTATCGAGAATCCTGAGCCATTAGGCCATATAGTTTAAAAATAATATAAGCTTCTGTGTGTTTATTTGGGTCTGAGCAGCTGTGGACTGGGAGGGACACAGGAAAACTTTCAGCTACACTTCTAATTACATTTGCTTCTAAAAGAATTAAATATGTAACTACATTTAATGTCTGAGAAGTTTTTTTAAATTTTTAAATCATACAAATCCACAAAACAATGAATCTGCTTAAGCAGTATTGTTTAGGTGCTGAGATTTCAAAATAAAATTCCCTGAAACTTTAGATATTCAATAACGCCTAAGCATTCACTGTTTGGGGAAAAGATGGTGAAAGGAATTTAGTAACACAACCTTCAGAACATCTTTCTCAGCTATCAATGTTTCAATAAATGCAAAGGAGCAATCTTCTCTAATATAACTTCCTACCTGGCAGATGTTTCACTGATTTTACCCTTAAAAACATTCACTAGTGTTTCTTTTTCCTTTAATTGTAAGTAACAAGAGGTATTTAGCTTAAGAGGCACAAAGTAAATATTCAACTCTTGCAGGAGGTAAAACTAGAATTTTATACTTTGCTTATGTGTATTGACAAGTCAGACAAGTATTGACAAGTCAGAGTATTTCAGGATGTCTGTACTCTTCCACCTACCATTATACAGTGCTTGCTTTCTATGTGAAGGCATGAAAAGCCACAGTACTGCATTTCATGTACTGCTGTTTTAAGTTCTCCATGATGAGTTTGTTTTATTGTTGTGATGTTTCTTAGCTAACGTTGGTGGAACATGGAAACTCATTATTGGAAAAGAGATAAAATATGAATACGTAGTGTGTAATTAAACCCCAAATGATACTCAGAAATGACAACTTTCACAGTTTCCAATCTTGGTCTACCCTTGGTACATTTTTAAAAACAGCAGCCTTTGAGGATACAGACTGGCTCTTCTTGTTTGCTCAACAAGAATATTAGACATGCCTGCCCAATACTGCAGCATTTTGCTGCTGTTGATTATTTTGTTTTTGTTTATCTGAGACAGGGTCTCACTATGTAGCTCTAGTTGTCCTGGAACTCACTGTGTAGATCAGACTAGTCTCAAATTCACAGAGATCCACCTGCCTCTTCCTCCAAAGTTCTGGGATTAAAGGCGTGCATTACTACACCCAGCTACATGTCAGCATTTTTAAAGTAGGATATTTTCTATGTAACTATAGTACAGGTACAAAAGCCTAGAAATTTACCACTGATAGGACACGTTCTATTATGTGTATTTTCCACCTGTCCCTTATCTCAGTAATCTCCTTTAGGACTTTCGTCTCCACTAGAGGGTCTAATTCAGGACCATGGACCACATTTGAGCATATCTCTTTAATGTTCTTACTTTTTATTGTTTGTTTTGTTTTTGTTTTTGTTTTTTTTTTCGAGACAGGGTTTCTCTCTGTAGTTATGGTGCCTGTCCTGGATCTCACTCTGTAGACCAGGCTGGCCTTGAACTCACAGAGATCCGCCTGGCTCTGCCTCCCAAGTGCTAGGATTAAAGGTGTGCACTACCACCACCCGGCTAATGTTCTTACTTTTGTACCAGTTTCTCCCATTACCTTTTATGACACTGGCATTTTGAAGTACTAGGCTAATTACTTTAGTTTGCTCTTCAGTCTGGCTTTGTCTGATATTAATCCACTGAGTCACGTTCTCCAGTGTTGTGAGGCTGTCATTTCATGAGGCACACACAGCACATTGGTCCTCAGCGGTGCTGATTATGATTGCCTGATGGAGATTTTGTCCAGTTCCTCTGAGGTATAGCTATTATTTCCTCCTTCTTTACAACTCACTCAATGTTGCTTTTATCTTAAGATTTCTACACTGGGTTTAATTTCAGTCACTCCTGTTATACTTATCTCGAAATATCTGATTAGGGTCATTTGTAAATCTGCTAGGGATTTATTTATTCAGGTTTAGCTTGTTGCCTGCTGGAATTTTGAGCTTGTTTAATTCCTTCCCTCCAGTTAGCCCCTCTATTATGTGTCGACAATTCCGACACTAAGTCTGTGCAAGTCTCTCTCTCCACTCACTTTCCTGGAACTGCCCATTAGCACTGTCTTCCTGGTGCTTCCTGACTGTGTCAAGTTGACAGGGAACACTAACTAACACACACAGAGAATTAAGAATACATTCGCTTTTGAAAAAACAAACCAAAACACCTCGATAAGAATTGGTTAAATAGCAGGCTCTGAAATGTCTTTTAGTATACATCTGTATTAAAAATTAGATTTCCATACAATTATTAAGAGTACTTCAAAGCTACATTACGATAGGGAACTTCCTTCACTTTACAATTTCTTTCCTTTATTCTCTATAGCTTAGTATATTCTATGAAAACTGCATTCTCAAAGGCTCAAGGCTTTCTCATCACTAAGAACTTTGCTTCAAGCATCTACACCACTGACCACTGGACAGGGCATTTTCTTGGGTACTAACATGCTAGTCTTCTGTTTGCTCTCTCATTTTCCATACTGTGTCTCTCTAATGACCTAGGGTTACCTTGTCTGTTTCTGTCAGTCTCTTTATATTGTCTGTGACTTCCATTACATCATTGGTTGGAATAAATATTCCACTTTATTTAGAAAGAAGTAACAAAACTTTATTTTTAAAATTTAAAGGACAAATGATGTAATACTGTTAGATTTCCCCTTTCTTAAATGAAACAGAAAAACATATTAAATGTAGGGGCAAAAACAAGACTTGGAATCTGGCTCCTCAGATGAAAGCTTAAAGCTCACCCTATCTGCCCAGCTCTTCAGGCCTTCTCTCTCAGAATCCAGTCTGCATCTGCCACAAGGAGGAAGTGATTGTTCAGGTGGCATTTCTAGATGTTTTCTTCAGAATATCATGGCTTACACTTTTAGAACTGTTTATAATTTGTGTGGCTCTTTTTGGCTTTTTTCCCATTTTTATGATTTCCATGCAAAAAGAGCAGATAAATTCTCTAACCC
The DNA here is from genome assembly GCA_902168415.1 of Peromyscus melanophrys. NCBI lineage: Eukaryota > Metazoa > Chordata > Mammalia > Rodentia > Cricetidae > Peromyscus > Peromyscus melanophrys. Next base: position 21,041 of record CABHPR010144596.1, on the reverse strand, counting down.
TAACCTATGTAGTAGCTTAGATAAATGGTTTCAGGGCCACAGGTCACCTTGTATCTGCTGGCAGAGAAAATGGCTTGGCAAACAGATTTCATCTATGCAGCCTGGATTTTTGAACCATCCCCGGATGATAGGCTTATTTACTATAAAACAGTGATCAAGCTTTCTACAGTAAGGTATCAATGCATAACTACTCTACTAACTTCTTTTAACATTAGTATTAGTCATGCAAATATTTCCCATTTTTCCTTTTATATCTCCTATATATATTATCGTGTTTTAAAATTCTGTCTACTTGGCTATTTAATAATCCATCTAGGTGGGATGGCCTATCAATTTATACCTTAGTATCTGAGTGTACAACCCTACAGATCATTTGATTTCTTTTAAGGCTCTGATCTGCTATGTGAGCAAATACACTACACAAAATGAACACACAAAAATGAGGTCTGCTTTACAGAGATGATTACATGTTCAGCTACTCTAACATCCAAATAAGACAATGAATTTACTTCAAGAAAGATCCAAATAATTGAATGTGACAGCAGAATAAGATTTTGTGTCTAGCGATTTCTAATGTTAACATTTGGGAACATGGTATTCTCCAAACCTGAACTTGTACCTTATTTTCCATCTTAAATTCGAGCCTCTAGGTCACATGCTCCCAATCAACCCAATTACTACTTGAAGTCAATCTTATCAGTTCTGTTGATTGATTCAAGAAAAGCACAGCTTGATAATTTCTTCTCTTTCCCTATACATACTTATCTCCATCATTAGCTTATTTGCAGACAAATTCTTCTGGTCTCTGTCATGAACTATCAGAAACTATTGCCATGTTCTTCCATTGTTTAATTCATGGTCCAATAAATCCTGGTGGACAGTTTGAGCTTACACTTCAGGGAAAACTGAGATAATGAGATATTAATGGTACTTCCTGCTAACCCTCAGATCACAGTAGTTACTTATCCAGCTCTGTAATCTAGAAGAAGTGGTAGTCACATTCTGCTTCAAGTGTTCTGTCTTGAATGTCTTTAGTGCCACATCCTCCAGAACTGGGTGACACAGTACCATCATTCATCCTTTCTAACATTTTTCTTTAACCTCTTCTTTTTTATTCTATCTCATTAACTCCTAAAGACTCTTGTAATCTAGACAACAAAACCTTCTTTCTGCATGCATGCCTTTTCTAGTTTTTATCTGTCTCTTCCAGTCTCTACCGTGAATTTCAGAAATGACTTAGGTAAATATCTTCCTTACTTCTCCTCCTCTTTACTCAGCTAGTTTTCTGAGCATTGTTAAAATTTTCTGCTCTTCATTCCTCTCTGTGTTCACTTTCTCTACTCTCCTTTGGAAAATGATGTTCTGAGTTCCAGTCTTCATTCTGCTGTCAGCCCCTCCCTTCAGTTCTTAGCTCACGTGTCCAAATGTCATGAGCTCTCTGAATGTCCCTTAAGATACCTCCAGGCACCTCAACACCCCTTACCCTCTCTCTAATTGTACCAATGTCTTTCATCTTACACTTTACAGTTTACTCAAGTTTTCTCATCTGTCTTGGGTCACTCTAGAATTCTTCCTTCCCTAATTTACTTCCATGCTCTGATCTCAAATCCCTTTTCTATGTTAACTATCAGATTCAACTTTTAGAAAAATAAATTATGAAATAACTTCTATGTCCTTACTTTAAACTTTCTTTTTGTCACTTTCACAGACCTTTTAGGATCTCATTCCTAATTCTGCAATTTCCTTCAGTCATCAATTCAACACTCATCCCCATAAACAAAAAATCAAATGTTAGAGTAACAATGCTTTAAACTCTTGAGCACACAGCTGTGTAACTTCCCAATCATTGTCTGCATGTTTTGTTCTTTGTCAGGGGACAGCTTGACCTTGAAATGCTGCTTCAGGATCTCTAGACCAAAACGTCTCCCTGGCTATCATTCTCCCAGTCTCCACTAGGTAGAGTTAACCGCACCTTCCGGTAGGCTACCTAACGAAGTTCTTACAAATTAAAAATCCTAAGACAGTTTGACAATAGCTGCTTTACCTTCAGGGGCATCTGCATCACATCTTTTTGGCACAGAAAGGGTTGAATTGCCTTTATGGACATCAGAAGTTACATTGCTCTGAAAGATGAAAATACGAATAAAATAAAAACTCTGTAATCATGAATGCATTTGGATTAATCATATTACAAACTTTCATATTCTTTCTACTAATGGCATCTAATACTCTAAAATATTACTTTAATATGAATTATAAGACAAGAGGTTATGATAAACTCAATATTAAAGTGCTTTTGCAACACTAATTTAGGTCTTATATTAAACAATAGGACTCTTTTCAGAAGTAGCAAGATATCAAAAAAGAAAAAGGCAAAAGCCTGGACCATGGATTCCATTTGAAATTGCAGAGTTGGGAGTCCTGCGCAGAACGATTGTGGAAAAAAAGAGCCCTATTCAAAAAGCATCCTTCCCTACTACACACAAAGGAGCAGAGAAGTGAGGGGTGAGGAGAAAAGTGGAAAGGAAGGAAAGAAAAAGGAATATCTTTTCTCAATACAAAAGAATAATCTTCATTTCCACAAGAACACACTGAATATCAGCTAGTAAAGCAGGTAAGTGATAAGGAGAATAGCAGAGTCGGCGCATGTAATCTTGTGATCTAGCCTGGTGTTCCCAGACTCATGTACCACATGATCGGACTTAAGTGCTCCATATACATTATTAATCAACTCATAGTCTCTTTGAAGTATCTTCTTTTTAATACTCTGCAAAACTAGAGATGTTGTTGATGCAAGAACTGATGTGCATTTATTTATTTATATATTTATTCATTCATTTATTCATTTATTTATTTATTTCATGTAAAAATAAACAAGAAAATGGAGGCAGTACAAGAGAAAAGAGATCCGGAGGACAGATGGATAATGAAGACCCCATTGAAGCAATGGGTAACACATGGATACAAGGTACACTGTTAGGAAGCACTGCAAGATGCCTTTAGGAAAAGGAAATAAACTAAACCTGGTGTTTTGAATGAGAAAGTCCCCTTCCCCCAGTCCTGAGTATTTGAACACTTGGTCCTTGGCTGGTGCTCCACTATGGGGAGGTTTAAGAGGTGTGGCCTTGCCTGAGGAAGTACATCACTGGGGGGTGGGGGGAGGAGGGATTTGAGAGGAAAAAGCTTCCAGCTCCTCTCTCTGCTTTGTGCTTGTAGTTAAACCGTGAGCTCTCAGCATCCTGCTCCAGTCCCAATGCCTGCTGCTGCCCACTCCTTGCCATTATACACAAACCCTTTGGAACCATAAGCTAAAATAAACTCCCTTCTATACATTGCCTTGGTCATGGTGTTTTATCACAGCAACAGAAAAGTAACTAATATACTAGACCAATGTTGAATCCAATATGGCAAAATATTTTAAATTGTCAAAAATCCAAACTTGCTACATTCAATTAAACCTAAAAAAATTGTTGGTTTTTATTAGTCAACCATATCAAGAAAACAGAAAAGTAGCACTAAGGAACCCATGGTGTTTAAAAGAAGCCCAATTATTCACAGATAAAATATTCAGGAAACCTCTCTCATTGAGTTACAGTAGCAATGCACAAACATGATGTACTCTCCAGAACTTTTGGAAACACCTTATTAGAATCACTTAAAAGTACTATTTTTGTAGAAGCATTACGAGTATTAGTTAATGAAGTGCTTAGGAAAAGCACAATAGCTTTGTGTCACAGGATCCATTTAATGTATATTTATAATGAAATTATGTTATTTTAAAAAGTATGAAACAAACATAAATATGTTCACAAATACTGAAAAAACAGTTTTGTCAATAAATTTAATAATTAATAAATAGAATTTGCTTTTAAATGTCTCTAAATTTGTTTTCTTAAGTTTATTTTTATTTCTTTTAGTTTTCATCAGTGTTTCTAAAATATAGAAATAATAGAATTTTAAATACCGCACTTACCTCTATTATGTAATTTTGGCTTCCATACATAACGTACTGAGGAGCAAGACTATAGATCATGTAGCTGGTGTGAAGGACAATTAGCAGAAGGATCATGCATAGAAATAAGAGCGCCTGAGGCCTGGTTCGTCCTCTTCTGATCTTATATAACTGGGGAAAATAAAAAACAAAGAGCGACAAGTTTCACCAAGGTTATTTTGAAGCTTGAAGTCAGGCTATTATATTATGCGGACATACGGATACAGTTCCATTGTTCTGAAGTAAACACTAGTAACTTAAGAACAAAAAAACAAAAAAGACCATTTTTTCCCTAGAAAACTTTTAGTGTTAACCTTATGTGTACTTGACAATAATGTCAGAGAACCTACGTCCCAAGGATCTTATTAAAATATTTCAGAAAATAATAAAATAAACATGGTTCATTAGTGATCACCAGAGCTTATTTATACATCACTGGCTTCCAGGCAGGGTTTCTGAACTTCTTCCACAGTCCCTCCCAGCTTGTTTATAGAAGAGCTTGAACTACTTCATGTTCTATCTACAGGTTCAGAGCATGAATTTAAACATAAGTATTAGAAATATGTTCATGGTTTTATAGTTCTGGTGTTACATAATATTAGCACATAAGAAAAGATGTGACAAAAAAAAAAAGAACAGATGTTACGTGCTTAAGTACTAATTTTTCTTTCTTTGTTTTCTTTTTTTTTTTTGGTTTTTCCGAGACAGGGTTTCTCTGTGTAGCTTTGAACCTTTCCTGGAACTCACTTGGTAGCCCAGGCTGGCTTTGAACTCACAGAGATCCGCCTGGCTCTGCCTCCCAAGTGCTGGGATTAAAGGCGTGCGCCGCCGCCGCCACCACCTGGCTTACTAATTTTTATAAAATAGTCATGATACCCTCATACTATAGTCTGTTTTAAAAATCAGCTTATGATAATTTATGATAATCTGATTATAGATATGATATTTTTATCTGTGCTAAAGGGGAATTAAAGTGTTAACTGTAATTTAAGGAATTATACGACTTGTTCCATTTTAAAGGTGAGCTCCACTTTACTTTAGTAATTAAAGTATCATCCTGCTGCTATTTTACCAGATAACAGCATATTACAGGTGAACAGGATTTGTCTTCTGGATGAGATGACAACACAGCCACTTAGAAATGTGCATTTCCTAGATCCCCTTGTGCCCAGGAGGGGTCACATAAGAGAATATTCCAAATAAGAAACAGAAAGGACCACAGCACTATTGGATCTCATACTTAAACCACTAAAGCCTTTCCCCCCATAGAAATAAGTTTCTCTTCAGTTCAAATGCATATTTACTAGGTTTTCTTTTATTCATATCTAGAAGTAATGTCTATCTGATTCAGCATCAATTTATAATTCATAATAATTATCTCAGGATGAATATAAGAAAATAAGCAATATTCACAGTTGTCTTTGGTATGGCACTAAAATCTGTATACACTCAACTCCATCTCCATCGTGTGAAAGGGTGTAGAATTTACATACAGCCTATGCAGACTCTCCTGTATACTCTAAATCATGCCTAAGTTACTTATAACTAACCTAAGTGTGGTGTCAATAGTTATGTTGTTCAAGGAATAATGAAAGGGAAAAAGTCAGTCCTATTTAGTCTATTTGGTTGGGGAAGCCATGAAGACAGAGGGCGGACAGCAGCAATCCCTGACATCTAACAGGGAAGGAAAGTGTTGAAGGTCAGTGTATCCACTGTGTTCGTTTGTATGTCCATGCAATCAAACGCTAAGACAAACAACATGCCTTCTAGACAGAGATTTCTCAACCTCAGCAGAAAATGTGTAATTAGAAGCATCACCGATCCCTGTCCCTTAGATTTCCACAGTAGTCCCTAGTAACCGTAACTAAAAAATGTTTCCAAACATTGTTAAATATCTGAGTGTGTGTGTGCGTGTGTGTGTGTGTGTGTGTGTGTGTGTGTGTGTATGTGTATGCACAAAACAACCTCCTGCTCTAGAGAAAGCACTTTTCTGTTAACATGATGTTAACAGAATGTTTGTATTTCTATCACTTTTAAGATCATAACATAGTCTAAATATAAGAGTGGGCTGTGGCAGTACATACTATATCTATACATAATATATTCTAAATATGAGAGTGGGCTGTGGCTGTACACACTATATCTATACATACTATATTCTAAATATGAGAGTGGGCTGTGGCTATGCACACTATATCTATACATACTATATTCTAAATATGAGAGTGGGCTGTGGCTGTGCACACTATATCTATACATAATATATTCTAAATATGAGAGTGGGCTGTGGCTGTGCACACTATATCTATACATACTATACTCTAAATATGAGAGTGGGCTGTGGCTGTGCATACTATATCTATACATACTATATTCTAAATATGAGAGTGGGCTGTGGCTATGCACACTATATCTATACATACTATATTCTAAATATGAGAGTGGGCTGTGGCTGTGCACACTATATCTA
>CABHPR010144595.1:52092-63368 GCA_902168415.1 Peromyscus melanophrys | reverse complement strand
TACAGAAATATGTACCATGGCTATAGTTAAATGTCATGTTTGGCCTTGAGGGAAAACAGTGTAGGGCCAGAAAGGGAACTGCCAAGCTACCAGGAGCATGTGGTACCAACAGGATCTGGCACACATGGCAACACTGTGTACTGTGGTGACAACTTCAGTTGCTGGTAGAATGGAGGAAACTACGATGGTAGGGGAACTGACTTGTCTGAAGGAACATCAGAAAACAGGGAATGGCTTAATACATTGGCCAAGAATTGGTGCCACCAAATTTCCAACAGAATGAGAAGGAAACAAAGTTTGGCAGCCCAGAAATATTTAGAGAAGAGGGTATTTTACAGATGACTGGATATGCAAAGTCAGAGAAAATAACTTAGAAAATTAAAATGCTAATTACCCTAACTTTGCTTTCAAAGTTATTGAAGTTTAAGTTTACTTGGAATACAGTAACATGAGAAACTGTACATTTTAATTGGTGGGTTTTGTTTGGAAAGTTCTCATTGACCAACTTAGTTTAATGGTTCTACCCATAACCCAATAATCTGAGCAACATCTTTGTTTCATTGTTCCATGGGGCATCAGTAGACCATGAAGTCATCTTTCAAGTTCCCCTGGCCTTTCTATGAACAATAAAAAGGATTGTTATTCTAGTCAAACTATACTCCCATTAGAGAACAAAAGGATGCAAATATAATTTACATGAACAATTATATTTTGTAAATGTAAGCTAATGAATATGTCACACACAAATGTCACTTCTAAAGCATTTATCAATGAATAGTAAACTGGAAGAACAAGTCTACTGCCTTGTATGAATTGAAGGGCAAAAAATATTAATAAATTAGAAGTTCAGTTACAAGACTTAGGTTCTTCTGATTTTCCATTTAGTAGCTGAGAGAACTTGAAAGACAGAAATATTTAAAAAGTCATTGGAATTCTTTGGATTTTCTCATCTTTTAAAACTGTAAGTTTCATGTGGGTGTTTTATTTTGTTCAATATATTTCTAGAAAGCTTTAAATATGTCTCTTCAGTCTTTCCTGACTGTCACACCAAAAAACAAAACAAAACAAAACAAAACAAAACAAAAACAAAACAGCCACCTAACAATGGTGGCATGTGATAGCATCCTTCTCTTACAGTTTGTATATTTTCTAAGACAATATCACAAATAACAAAATATGTTTTTGTTTCTTTTTTTGGTTTAGGAAAATTTCATGTGATAGTCCTTTTGTTCAGGATGTTGGCATTTTATTCCAAGACTTATATATTTACAAGTTTCTTTTTTTATTCACTTTAATTACAACCTTGGTTACATACATAGCTGATGCAAAGTAAATAGGGTATCCAAAACAAATTGCCCTCATCCTTGCTACTATGCATCCTATCACATTTTTATTTTGTTAGTAGAGTGCCAATCTCCATTTACAGCTTTAAGAGCTCACTAGAATTGCTTCTAAAGAATCATAATAGAAGTTTTGTGTGTTAAGACTGACAACATTCACCTTTGTAAACTCTACCAATGTCCTGTCACTTTTTCAGGCCCAGATAATCTTACATTACATTATGTACTACAGGGCAATCATTAAAGGAAAGGTTAAGGTAGAGTATTAATAACCACATATGAAAAAATGTATACCAGGCTACCAGTTTAAAAAAAAAGTTCTCCAGCACCTGATGGAAGCAGATGCAGAGACTCACAGCCAAACATTAGGCTGAGCTGGAGAATCCTGTTATTAGAGGAAGGAAGAATTGTAGGAGCTAAAGAAGTCAAGGGCATCATAAGAAAACCCATAGAAACAACTAACCTGGGCTCGTGGGAGCTTAATTAACAGAGTCTGAACTGACAACCAGGAAGCCTGCATGTGAGGGACCTAGGCCCTCTGCATATATGTGACAGCTGTTTTGCTTGGTCTACATGTGTGACTCTTAACGGTGGAGAGAGGGGCTGTCCCTAAGGCTTTGGCTGGCTTTTGGGAACCTATTTTTCATACCGGGATACCTTGTCCAGCCTTAATACAAGGAGAGGTGCTTACTGCAAACTGATATGCTATGCTTTGTTGATATCCATGGGGGTCCTGCCCTTTTCTGAACAAAAACAGAGGAGGAGTGGATTGCAGGAGAGGGGAAGTGGGTGAAAGGATTTCAAGGAGAGGACGGAGGGGAAACTGTGATTGAGATATAAAATAAATAAATAAATTTAATTTAAAAAATTTCCCAGCTTCAGTAGGCTATTAATGTAAACAGTTATAACTACAATTGAATCTGTTTTTATTCCATCACAGCCATAAAACTCACTTCAAGGAACAAGACAAAATTTTCCTATACTTCTGTGTCCATGTCTTCTAAACACCTTTATCGTGCTGTTGCTATTTCTGCAGTCTATCCCTAGAACTTCATCTTTACCTTTTTGATTTTTTTTTTTAGAGAATCTCCTATCCTCATGGTGCCAACTATAACCTTCATGTCCTCAGCTTCATCATTCCCAGTGAACATATTGATGTAACTCCATATATTTTCAGTACATTTACTAATGTCAATTTATTTACAATGAGATATTTCTAGTTAATTTCATTGGGTTATTTTGATGTATGCAAAGCTGGTGACTTTGTTTTATTTTTATCAAGTTTGACCCCCATAGAATTAAGAGAATTAAATGCTTCCTTAAGTGCTTTCTTTGTGGGACAAAGACATTGGCGTTATTCTTCAGATACATAGAATAACTAAGAATGCTACATCTTCAGGTGTTGAGGTTGAAACAATCATCTTGGGTATGAAAAATCATTATGAATTTTGAGAACAGCATCTCTTATAGAAAAAGCTATTTCAAAGCTGATTTTTTTTTTTCACAATGCAGGGTGATTCCTGAATCCTTCTTGAAAAGTAACAACTCTAGTTTCAGTCTCACTCGGTGGGATGGAAACTTGGCAGCTCAAGGAGTCAAGCCAATGCACGTGTTTGGAGTTAGGATGTTGGCGCTTTCCTTCCTTTATATCTCCTGCTCAGGTTGCATCCCTTGAGGCCAGGTGCTCTTGACTTGTATCATGCAATACTGTGGTGAATATGCAGTAACGGTGTTGCTGTCATCATGGTAAGGAGTCATGGTTTGGAGTTAGGCAAATCCTGAGCAAACAGCTAACTAATTGGTTATTCAGACAAAAGACCATGCAAACTTTAAGTAGGATACAGATGATCAGATCAGTTTAAAGACTTATTACTACCATATCAAATGTATTGGCCGTAGTGAAATCAAGTGTCTTAGATAACATCCTAATGGAAAGTGAAAACTGAATTGTTCTTAAAGCTTCCATAGCTCTCAAAGCATAGCATTTTGAGTAAATCTTTGATTTCTTAGCTTCATCTTGAGTTTCTGCAAGTCTTTGGTTAAGTATTCTACAGCCATGCACATGAAACAGGCACTATTCAAAAGATTGGTGATTTAAACTCATAATTGGATCTTAAATTAAAAAAAACTTTATACTGGATCTCTTAGGAGATTTTTTTTAAGTAATAGAAATGAAATATATTTAAAACTAAAATTTCCATTTTGAAAATTTAAAATTGAGTTCTCATCACAGAGAAAAGAGTAAACATTATTTGAATAGAAAACTATAATTAAATCTTTATTTTTTCAATTTTCATTGTATTTTACTTCCCTCTTACTTCCCTTCATAGTTAAGTAAAAGTAATGCAATAAGCAATGATATATAAGTAAAATATTTAAGCTATTTACAGAGTTTTAATTTTTGTATGTTTTATTAAACATTATTATAAAGTGTTGCTTTTCTATTGGCTTAGTGGCTACACATGAATTTACTGATATTTTAATTATCATCTGCAGTCCCAGGGCCCCACAGTCAATGCCCAGCCAGGCACTCAGGCTGCAGCCTGGATCTGGTCTCGCAGCCCAGCTCTGCCACGGCCATGATATGTAGGTTTAAACTAAGTCTCTGTCATTCTATTGACCAACAAAGACTCAGAAGTCAGATATGGGGGTGAAAACCTGCTAGATGAGAGAAGCCAAGAAGCAAACAGTTGACCTTGCTCTGTTGTCCAGAGACCCATCAAGACATGTCTCTCTTCCCTTATCTCAAAACCAAAAGGAAGCCCACTCTCAAAGTCCCTCCCTACTACTTCCTGTACATCTATCTCTCTCTTCTTCCAGATACCCTGATACTCTATGATTACTTTCTGTCAACTAGTTGTTAACTCAGCCTCCTGACCCAAGGTTAATTTTATTTAATTAATGCAAATTAATTAATTTTGAATTTATTAATGTCCAGAGAAAATACTCTATTATCTATCCTATATCAGTGAGTCCAAAGTTTTATACTTAAACCACTTTCTATCATAATTTGTATTACCATCCCAAAAATCATTTTTGACCTTAAAACATTTTCACAGATAAAGAACTTAAGCTTTTATGTCTCTCAACATACACATTACACCTCTTTTGTGAGTTTCTTTTCTGAATTTGGTAACAAGGAAAACTGTAACTATAACTATCTAGTCTTCAACAACATCAAATACTTGAGAAAAATATAATATTATCTGAGTAAACAGGAAGTGCAAAGCAAGTAACTTACAAAACTGTAGGAATGACAGAAAAAGCTGGCTGCCTGGACAGTCACCCAAGATTTCTGCAATGTTGGGGCATCCATCTTTGGCCTAAAGGTCTAGAATATCTGACAGACTTTTCTGTTAAGCAAGAAATTTGAAAGACTGTCCTACTTTGTCTTGGCAAAGTTCAGCAGTCACTTTCTTTTGTGTCCTGCTTATCCAATTTGGACAGAAAACTGTCAGCAGTCAAGGCAATGGCAGTTTCTTATCCATTGACTAGCTTTGCCACATAGACATCAAACTCCACATGGATGCCCAGCTTCCTTTTTTGAAGTAGATTGGTGCTGCCAGAAGCAGACATATATCACTGTCATGAAAAGCCTTATGTTATTAAAACATCTTAAATGCCATATTCTGTAGGTTTCTGAAGTGTTTGAAGACCACCTCTCTATCTAAAATATCTCTTTGACCTTGAAAACATACATAACACGACTACAAGTTTGATTGTTATAGATAACTAACTACTAACTTGCATTTCTTAATAATCCTGAATAGTTTGTAATAATAACTTTCAAGAACTAGAATATACATTATATTCTTAAAGGAGCTGTATAGGTACAATGCCTTAAACAAGAGTATTAACATATATACAGTATGTTTGACAAAATAACCTTAATTTTGTATCAATAAGCAAAAAACCATAGCAATGTAAAGTATTTGAAACTAGTGGTTGCTTTTAGTCTAAAAGTAGATTCAATAATCTACCCTGTTATCATATCCTTCCCATATCCATCCTTTTTCTATTCAGAGATTCTTGAATCCAACCTCCTTTACCATGACCAGTAATAATTTGCAACTAACCCTCTTAAACAATGACAAATATCCATAACCCACTGAATGACCAAAATCTACCTACCCCATCTCTGGCAAATGTAGGTGTTATGTTTTTTAAATTACTTCCTGTTGTTTGGGGGTGACAGCATCTTTAGGGGACCCTGAAAAAATTGAAATAATGGTCATGTCCTGGGAGAGCTAGCTGTATCATTTGTTGTCCAGTCTCTGTGTAATGGGAAAGTACAGGGCTTATCTGAAGTTTTGGCTAGAGTAGTCTGTGAAGCTGGTCCATCTTAGCTAACCTCTTTGAAGTAAGTTGTCCTGAGCAGTTTATAGTCCAAAGCTAATCTTTGGGTGGTGTTTATCAGCTTAGTGGCATTGCCACAATTCAGGTGGAATCCTTATTGTGGGGCCCCATCACTTTTTTAGAGACTTCAAAGATCACTGTTAGGAAAGATCATGATTCATTGCAGAAAACTTAAACATTTTGAATGTCATATGCAGCAGATCTCAGAGAGGTTAAAAGACCACAATTTGTAAAATACATCCGGGATACACAAATTTAATTTTTACTTACCTGCTTCAGACTCAAGCCCGAAATCAAGTACAGAAAGCTGGGTGAAGTTTATCTCTAGAATTTAGTATTCTATATGACAATATCACAACACAAAACATACATATAATCTTATAAATTTTGAGATAATATTTATATCTTAAGAAAAGTTCAAAAGAGTAAAAATAAAACCAAAGGTTTATGAGATTAGTGAGAATAGTTCTTAATTTTAGTTTACTTCTGTCCCATATCAGGTGGCTCTTCTGACATGAGACAGAGATTTTGGATTCTCCTTTAACAAGCATGCTTGAGTTTAAAGAGAGAGCCATGCTCCAACTCTAAAGCTAGCTTTGATTTTTAATTGAATTGAGACTACAAAAAGACCATTTTCCTTTTATGTTTGTAGAGAGCAACAGAAACAAATATTTGGGAAGTTTTATGAAATTCTACCCATTTGGATGCGTGCTATGCCATTAGGCTAACTTACTCTTTTGAGGTGGGGGATATTTTCTCTTGTTGATTTGTCCTTCTTCTTCAGATGTCTCATTTGTCCAGTGGTCTCTGGATTAGTTAGTTGGATGTTTTTATTCTTCTGGAAAGACAAAAGCAAAACTCTGCCCCAACCCTAACTTTGGGGAGTTCCTTTGGGGCGGGGCAGGTTATATCTTTGTTACAACAAAATGGTTTTTGGCAACAGAAAAAAGTATTAACTTATAATAATAAAAGTTAATTTTTTCATACCTGATCAAATGAAAGGGATTTGTTCATCTTAGAAGTTAGTTTGGATTGAATAACCCAGCTGTTTGATGAACTATCACCTCTTCTAATCAAGAGGTCTCTCCTGTTGAATCTAATCTTTATCAGTCATGATGGTTTCCATAACTTTTCTTCTCCTGTGGAAACAAAACAAAACCTCTTCCCTAATGCACCACATATCCTGGTTTCTATTCTAAGGTCAAAACATCTTTAAAATATTTAGGCTGATTTAATTTAGCATCTTTTCTATTATCCAATGTCTCTCCACAGCCATTGTTCCTTTTTCATTAGCATTTAATAAAGCACTGTGTAATCTATCTCTGGGAGTCTTTATTACCGCTTTCTGTTTATTAGAATATCTTTTACAGTGTGATTAGATCTTTTTATAATTGCTTGTCCTGTAAGATTGTGAGGTATACCTGTAATATGCTTTATGTTGTAATAGCCAAAAAAAGTTTCATTTTACTAAAGACGTATGTTGGAGGATTGTCTGCCTTAATTTATATAGATATCTCTATAATGTCCATATCTTCTAATAAATGTGTAATTATAGAATCAGCCTTTTTAGAAGTTAAATTAGTTGCCCATTGAGTTCCTGGATGTGTGTCTGTGTTATGGTGCACATATTTTAATTTTACAAACTCTGCAAAATAAAACACATCCTTTGGTCAAATTTCATTTCTTTGGGTACCTTTTGGGTTATTGCCTGCAGATAATAGAATTTGTTTATACAGATAATAAGTAGGAAATTTCCTTTGCTTGCTGCCAAATGATGAAAAAATCTTTCTTCAAACCTTTGCTGTTAACATGGTGTTTCTTATGAAATTCTGAGGCTTCTAGCACATTTCCTACCAACAGCTGATCAACTTCATCATTACCTGTGCTAGAGGACCTCGTAGACTCATATGGGATCTGACATGTGTTATATACAAGGAATGATGTCTATTTCTGGTTACTTGTTGTAGTTGAATAAATGACAAAGTTAATTAGGAATCATCTGAAATAAGTCCATCAGTTTCAATATGTAAAACAACTCTTTCTGCATATTGAGAGCCAGTGACTACATTAAGAGCTTCTGGAAAATCTAATAATGCCATGAGAATAGCATATAATTCTGACTTTTGAATTCAATCATAAGGGCTTTGAGCCACTTTGCTTAATTTTCCTGATGCATAACTTGTCTCTCCTGATTTGTTTGTATCAGTATAGAATGTACAGGCTCCAGTAATTGGGGTTCCTCTTGTTATATGAGGGAGAATACAATTAGTTCTTTTTATAAACTAAAGTCTCTTGGTTTTGGGATATTGTTGCTAATCTCTCCCCCAAAATTACTGTCAGCTCTTTGTCAATGTTCATTTTCTGACCATAATGAGGCAATTTCAGCATTAGTAAAAGGTATTACAATTTCTGTTGGGTCTATTCCTGCTAATTGATGAGGTCTTAATTTTCCGTTCAGAATCAATTCAGGAACCTTCTATATAGGTCTTTTGTTTCTTACTCTGTGTAGTAAAAACATCTATTCTAAAATATCTTCTCTCTGAAGAAAATTTCTCTAGAAAAACATTGTTCCTAAAAACATCTTGTCTACAATCCCTTTTCAAATGACTTTGCTTGCCACAATTAGAATATCTGAAATTTTTATTTTTCTTGAAACTTTTAGAAATTACTTCTCCTATCCAACTATCATTGTATGTGTGAAATTAAATATCAGTTGTATTTTGGATCCATTCATTGATTGGTGCTGATTTTGCCTTTAAAGTCCTACTCATCTTTTTTCATTCTCAATTGGCATTTTCAAAAACAAAAGAGTCAATTAATATTTGCCTAACTTCTGGTTCTGATATCATTCTATTTACAACTAAAGTCAATCTTTGTTCAAAAAAAAGTGAAAGCATCTTTTGGGCCTTGTATAATTTTAGTAAATGATTCAGTCCTCTTTCCTAATTCTTTGACCCTATTCCAAGTATTCTAAACGCTATATGCCATAGAGCCAGGTATGATCATCAAATCTAAACTGCCTTTTCAAATCAGCATGCTGACCTACC
This sequence comes from Peromyscus melanophrys, assembly GCA_902168415.1. Taxonomy (NCBI): domain Eukaryota; kingdom Metazoa; phylum Chordata; class Mammalia; order Rodentia; family Cricetidae; genus Peromyscus; species Peromyscus melanophrys. The sequence goes on along the minus strand of CABHPR010144595.1, from coordinate 54,625 downwards.
TACAACAAGAAACTGGTCTTGGGAAAGTTCAATATTTCTAAACCTCTTTCATTGTTCTATGGCCCTAGCTTCCTCTCTCCACCATGTTTTCCATTGTAACTAAAGACCAGCTTCAAATGTTGCTGTAGCTAAATATTTCTAGTCATGTGAAATAATTCTGAGTTGCCCATGAATTTAATATTTGGCTCAAAAATTGTTAATGTATACCATAGAAATGACTGTTTCCTTAAATCTAACATTTCTACAGGATCCCAGGTAACTTTTGCATACCTTAGGGATACATATTATCTGGCAGTTGCTCTTGTATGGTAACTGGATAAGTTAAAATTGGTATTCTAATAACCTGCAGCTACTCCTCTTAAGTTACATAATAAAATCACACAGTAGGTTCTATTCTAAATTCCTTTGTGTATGAGTATTTTTCTTATTTTCATTAGTAGGTCTTTCCAAGGATTTTTTCTAACCAGTCAAATTTTTCTTATTTTCAATAGTAAATCTCTTCAAGGCTTGTTTCTTATCAGTCAAATTATCATATCTGGCACAGTTATAAAAACACTTTTTTAAGGATAAAATATGAGTTACCAAACTGATAGTAATTACAATAGACATTATGTCATTCCCAGCTAAATCATTTATCCCTTCATTTAAATTTTACATTTTTAAACGACCCATAGTAGCACTATACAGGGTCCTAGCACCCTACATTGTGATGTTCCTCATTCTTAACATGGGAAAGATTTTTGTTTTTAGTATTATTTAACTCTCTTCTAAAAGATTTCCCAGGTATCTCACCAAATCTGCTGACTTCTCAGTTTGTCTGGAGCAATGGAACCATCAGCCAAGGGCTCGATCCTTTTCCAATTTCCAAGCATGGCTTTCTTTCAGGAGTCCCTTGAGAGGCTTAGAGAGGCCTAGGCTGTGACTCTGATTTCTCTGTCCATGTAGTGGTGCCATGCATTGGAGTGCTAAATGATGTTTTTCTGTCAGTTTATCCAGCTGCTCATGCTACAGCCTAGTTCTAATCCCACAGCCTGGCTCTGCTATAGCCATGATATATAGGTTTAAAGTATGTCTTTATCATTCTATTGACCAATAAAGACTTGGAAGTCAGATATGGTGGTGAAAACTTGCTAGATAAGAGAAGACAAGAAGCAAACAGCTGACCTTGCTCTTTTTGCCAAAGACCCTACAAGAGATTTCTCTCTTCCTTTGTCTCCAAACCAGAAGGAAGCTCACTTTCAAAGTCCCTCCCTACTACTTCCTGTACATCTCTCTCTCTCTTTTTCTAGACATCCTGATACTCTATGATTACTTTCTGTTTAACTCAGCCTCCTGACCCAAGGTAAACTAATTCCATTATTTACCTAATGCAGAGCAAACTCAGGGTTCACAGTGTGATCGAATATCTCACAACAATAAAGAACTTCCAAGTAAAAATATCACACAGTTAAGTTAACCAGAACCAGTTTATATATCTCAACAAACTTCTTTACAGTTATAATCATGATTTTAAAGCTGTGAAGCATCATGTTGGATTTTACACTTTCACTGTCAAATATATTTTTACACAGTTACCTACTACCCAAAAATGAAAAACCCAATACAAAGTTAAAACTAGAAAACAATGAGATGTACATCCTCTTTCTTGACTCAAGTGTCTATTATTTACATTGCAATTTTAAAAAATATTCTTTAAATTTGTCTTTTATTATATTTATTTGATTATTCACACATGTACATGTGTATGTTTTGAGGATGTGTATGTGTCTGTTTGTGTGTGTGTGTATGCACTTATCACTGAATGCTTGTACATGTCAGAGGACAATTTGCAGATTTACTCATCTCCTTCCACCATTTGTGTCCCAGGGACCAAAAGCAGGCTGTCAATCTTGGTAGCAATTGCTTTTACCTGCTGAGTTGCATCAACAAATCCTACTCCAATTTTTTTTGAGAATTTCCTGTATTAATACTATATTTACATCATTTTCACTTATTTCCTCCCCACTCTCCCATTCTTTCTATGTCTCCTCCACCCTTTCACATCCACAGTGTTTTATTCTTTATATTATTATTATTATGTATACACACACACACACACACACACACACACACACACACACACATGCTGTGGGATGTCTTTCTGTATGCTGTGAATATGTGTTGCTCTGATTAGTTGATAAATAAAGCTGCATTGGCCTATGGCAGGGCAGGATGGAGCCAGGTGGGAAAATCAAAGAGAGATTGTGGAAGGAGAAAGGAGAGTTAGGGAAGACACCAGCCACTCCTCAAGGAGCAGCAAGATGCCAGCAGACTAGTAACACCATGGCCATGTGGCAACTTATAGATTAATAAAATTAGGTTAAGTTACAAGAGCTAGCTAGCAAGAAGCTTGAACCACAGACCATCTAGTTCACAATTAATATAAGCCTCTATGTGCTTATTTGTGTCTGAGTGGCTGTGAGACTGGGTGGGACACAGGAAAACTTCTGACTACACACACACACACACACACACACACACACACACACACACA
>CABHPR010144595.1:37886-51992 GCA_902168415.1 Peromyscus melanophrys | reverse complement strand
ATATATATATATATATATATATATATATATATATATATATATATGCACAAGATGCACAAGAAATATACTTTTTTTCTCCTAAGTCCCCATGTGTGTATGTTTCTGTGTTTAGGACTGACTACTTAGGGATTAGACAACCTACCAGGGCACTAATTCTTGGGAAAAAAATGTTTCTTATCTCAGCAGCAATTGCCTGTAAGTCCTCATCTCCGGTTGAGACCCTATGAAATGTCCCTATTCATGTTGGCATGCCAAGGTGTTGTCATTATACAGATTGTGTTTGGGCAACCATTTCATTGAGATGTCACTAGTGCAGCATGCCTGTTGTGCCTAGAAGGTACTGTCTTGCAACAGGCACCCTGGTCCTCTGCCTCTTAAAATCTTTGCACTCTCTTTCATTATTTTCCTTGTGCCTTATGTATAAAGGTGATGCTATAGAGCTATCTTTTGGGACTGGGCAGTCCTGGCCACTTATTCTCTCTATTTTGAACAATTGTGAATCTCTCTAAAAGTCTTTTCTGTTAAAAGGCCGTGTTAAACTGAAAACAATTATAGTGAATGAATTAGCTGGACCGAGACAAACAACATGTGTTCTCTCTTACTTGTGGATAGTAGCTCTGAATCTTCATATTTGATTAAGTGACCTCAAGTAATCAAAAAATACTTTTTAAACTAAAATACTTCATAAAATAACTGGATCTGATTCTGAAATTGATAAAAGATTGTTCCCTTAAAAACTGTACATGTTTTTAAAGTTTGTTCTTTAAGCTGTGATGCTAATAACTGAGATATTTTAGTTTGAATCAATTAAAATACTCTTTTAGTGGTCCAAACTATTCATATTAAACCATAAATGTTTAAATACTCTAAATGCTAAATCCTCTGAAGATAATAACTTTGGCCAAAGTACACTTACTTAATATGCTACCTCTCTCATAATAACCTAGAAATTTCTGTAGGCTCTTTGGCCCTCTCTCTATTCATCTGTAAGATGGGATAGTAAACTACTGCTGTTTTATAAAGGAAATAAATATAAATACATGTATGCACAATATGCATATGTGTGTATAATATATAATACCATATGTAACATAGTATGTAGATTAGTTTAATATATAAGTATATATATATATATGAGTGTATATACCTACACTATGTATTAGTATACATATTATATTAGAATGTAATACAGCTTGCACATGCTAAGGGCTGAGTAAACATCTTATGAAGAGTCTTGAGATCCTCTGGCCCTAACAGCAGCAGCAAATTAAGTCTGTTCATTCCCGAAACAGAGAATCCATAGAATCCATACAGACTATAGTGAAAATGCAAGCAGCCAATGTCTGTTTCAGCGGGCAAGAGAAACAGAGTATGCTCTTCAAGTAAGAGTTGCCTGAGATGAACAGCAATTGTTGTGATCAGAACAGACCTGGGCCGTGTGTTCCCTTTTCTTTCCTGTCCTCCCCTGTGGTTCCCCAAATGCACTTCAGGAAAGGGCACTTTTCTTCTATATACTCAGGAAACTTCTATACTTAGGATTCATTGTTATAAGTAAATGCTTAAGAAGTGAGAATATACAGAAGGCTAGTAAGCTACAAAATTAAAATGTTTACTGGAGAAGGGGTGAAAACTGTGCTGTCTCAGAAGTCATTTTGAGCTGGCTGTGGCTAGAATGGACCACTGTCTATTTTGAACTTCTAAGTCTTATTTTCCCAGAGTTTATTGGACTGCAGAGTTTACTCCCTGCAACAACTTATTTTAGTAATACCTGTAGCTATTTAAAACAGGTAGCCTTAAAACAAGTAACAACTTTTTGTCTACTTAATTTTATGCTAAGGAGAAAATAAAGTAACATAAAATAAGAATTAATTTCCACAAGTCCTGGCAAGGTTTGCAAATCTTAGTACTCAGTAGTTTTTATACTTTATGTTAAAAAAAAAAGGTAGAGATGTTGTATTTATTGAACCCTTATGGTGTGCCAAAGGCTGTGTTAGACATTTACTTATTTATCTTTTTACTTCCTCAAACTGTATTCTGGAGTCAATGAATCTGACTCTTCTAGAAATTAAGGAAGAGTCAATAGGCTGAAGGCAAGACTTCAAACCTGTACTCAACTCTACAGGGAACTTCTGGGACTGTGTAAGGCAAGGGTGTCTCTTCTCTTGAACTTTCCCCCTAGCTTCCCATTGCACTAAGAATGACATCCAAGTCTCTCACCCCTGCGCGCTTGTGCTAGTCTTCCTCTGTTCCCTAATCTGATCCGCCTTCCCTTATCACTCCAGTCATTTCGAAATGCCATGTTTGTTTGTGCCACAGCGGGAACCTTGGCAATACTGATATAAACTCATCTGGTCCAAGAGCTGGGTGGGCATGGCCAGTGCCTGTCCATTGTTGTCCTCAGCATCGTGTCGCCCACACAGGAAGACTTTCCCCAGCCACCCAGTCTATATAAAGACCTTGCAGTCTGTTCTCCCGATTCATGCCCTAGCACATCACTTCAGTTTTTTAGAAGACTTGTTACCATCTGGGGTTTCTTTGTTTTAAAAATATTTTTGTTGGCTATTTTTCTCACTAGTATAAATGTTCCATACCAAAAAAAAGGCCAAATGTCTTCATCTCTTAGTGACTAATTACTGTTTATTGAGATTGAATGGCTGGAAGTGCTGTGGTTTTGGTTACAGTATTTCTGATATTAGACCCTTCTCTCCTATAAGTTTGATCATTTTTTAAGACATAAAGCCATCAATAAGTTTAAGTTTAAACAATTTTCATACTCTTTTATCCTTTTTACACTGATAGTTTGGAGAATAAAATTTAGTAATAGTATCAGAAATAAAATAAGTAATTGGATCCCAAAACATAATCCCAAAATTAAAAACTTTGATATACATTATTACATTGATGGAATTCTATTGACCTACAATTTTCCAGTAAATCCATATATTATAGTATAGATTGATTATCCACAGTAAACTAAAATTTTAGGAAAACAAGTGTCCTAAAATTAGACTTGAAGTATTTGTACTCAGTGAGGAAACTTGCACAAATAAAATCCTTTGAATGACTATGAAACACAGTGTTAAAATCAATAACTAAAGAAAGTCTATTTAAAGAAATGCAATTTCCTTTAGCAGCCTAATTTCTTATTTTTGTCTCAATGAATGGATCATACCCATAATTAATGTATAACTCAATAGAATTTGGATTATGAGTTTAAATTATTCATTTAGTGACTACTGCTGGCTACCACTTCTGCATTAAAAAAAAATCAAATGTAGCTATATAATCGTTCTAAATGTGCCGTAAAGTAATGGGATATTGAGGGCCCCATTTACATTCACTGATTTTAATACCAATTTCTAATTTCTAATCAATTTAGAAAATAACAGATTATGCAACTTTTAATGAAGTAGATTCCATGGAAGTTTGTAAATGCATACTTTCCTGATTATTTGTATCAATACTAGTTAAGCAAGCCAGGTACTATATATTTTGAAATGAGTTCTAAATTTCAGCATTATGGAAACATTACACAAATAAACTATTATTTTTAAGTGCTTAGGATTTATGTAACATTCCCTCTGTCTCCATCCAGTGTGACTACTTTTTCTCCTGAAAATCTTATGATGACTTAGGATCTGTAAGCTTTCAGGTTAAGTCTTACAAATGCTCCTGCTTGATCAGAGTTTTCTTTTAGGATTTATTGAGAAAGAAGCATCCAGAGGTCTGAGAAGAAAATGAGAAAACTGATGCTTTGTTGTTGTTAGGCTATAAACACCACTTTGGTTGAGTATAATGCTACCAAAACCCACAGCACTTAATTTATCTAACCTTCTGATAGTGAATGAACAAAGGTAAAAATAACAGGCTAGTTATAAACTAGTACTATGGCGATGACATTGTGAATTATTTAAAAAGGGCATATTCAATGTGACCATAGAGCCATCAATCATAATAGACATTGATGAGAAAAGAGGTTTCAGCCACTTCCTATCTGCAAGGAGAACAATTCTATCTCACAGGTAGCTATGAAGTGCCGGGTGACCTGATGTCACTTGCATTGTTGCTGTACCCTTTGAACAGAGTGAGTAGATTCTCTCAATATTAGAATCGAATGAGTGTAAATAAATTCGCAGTTCACTGCCACTCTCCTTCTGAGTGCACACTTCAATTTGTCTAACAATGGAGAGGACAGAAAAGCAGACATCTCTTAAAGCATGGATAAATTTTTTATGTAATGTTCAAATCCAGCTGCAAAGGATGGGGTTTTAAATGGTAGCAGATACTCTTAGAGGGAGCCCCAAGAGACGGAATCTTTTGGACACATTTGTGAAGAAGCAGACCCTGTCTAGCAGCCATCGTCAGTTTTCTTCTGAAGCTCTGTTTTTGCTAAATTGTTCCACAGTGAAGTTCACACTGATCTTTGAGATGTCAAATAAAAATATTTTCTTTATCTTCAATATGCAGAAAACAGTAGCATTTCAATGTCACAGCATAGGAACAATTTTTAAAGTGCATACAGGTGACATGGCTTGATTGGTCAGTTCATTCAAAGAATAGTTGGAGAGTTAAAGAAGTCAAAGCTGAACAATGTAACCTTTTTATTCTCTTTAATTCATTAGAATAATTTTATTGCTATAGTCACTGATGTCGTATTTTCTTATCAGAAGTTTATAGCATATATGAATAGAAATCATCTAAAATTCTGAGTTTCACTTTCTGCAGAGAAGCTTCTGCTATTTACAAACTAAAAATCTACAAAATATGCCTTTTTCTCTGTATGGATTAATCTCATACCTCAGTCTAGTGGGTTAATTTCATATGGCATATGCCTAAAAATGTCATGCATATTTTCTTTATAAAAATTCTGTGGAAATTAGAGGATCCAAGTAAATAGGTTTTCTTTCTTTATCTCTGTCCTCCCTCCCTCCCCCAGAAATGATTACTCTGCTCTCCTAGATCAGAAATATGAACTGCGTCTGCTTTGCATTCTGCATCCTTAGCACAGTGGCTTGAAGCATGTACACTACTCATTTTTATTCACATTTGCTCAGTAATATATTCTGGCAGTCTATTCATCTCTGTGTAACCTCCAAAACCACTTTAAAAATGTGTACCACCACTTAATTGTTAATAACAGGTAAATCAAAGGTAAAAGATAACTAATTAATTTTCTAGCTCAGTTTTATTTTACTGTTACTGTTTTGAGAAAATATAACAAAACCCCATTAGTGTTTAAGGTAAGCCCATGAAACAACATAATATAATGCAAGAAAGACATTTAATAGTGTAGAGGAATGTTAAATTACTAATTAACTCCAAGTTCCTGTATAAGAAAGCATAGTAATTTACAGGATTATTGCAATATGCAGCTTGGATTGCCACGAGGGTCAGCTAGGGAGCATTTCATTCTATTTCCCCTCCTTAGTATGGTGGTTACTGTAAAAATCTTCTCACATTAAAACGTACTGTCCTACCCACAGTTCATTGCTGCTAATTAGCAGCAGTTGAGATTTTGCTAGCAGTCATTTTTTTCTATGTAAAGCTGCCAAATGTTACCAACTGCTCAAGATTCTCCATGCACAAAGTGTCCAGCTGCCCGGCTTACGCCACTATGCTTGTGTTTCAGCTGTTTCCTGTCGACTTTAACACCTGTGCAAAGAAAATACTAATCAAATTATCTGTAGTGGGTTTTGTTATTAGAGGGCAGGTTATCAAAAATGTTCTGGACTTTGGCTCAGACCCAGCATCTACTGCTGGAAATCATATTACACACACACACACACACACACACACACACACACACACACACACACACACACACACAGAGAGAGAGAGAGAGAGAGAGAGAGAGAGAGAGAGAGAGAGAGAGAGAGAGACTCACACATCTTTTTATCTTAGCATCCAGTTGAGACCAGTTGCTCTCTCAAACTTAAATCACCCCAATAACTGTCATGTCAAAGTCAAATGTTTTCAGTCTGTTTAAACTTTTATTTAAGCAATAAGATACGAGAAAGTCATCTTTTAGTTTTACCTAAATATATAAGAAGAGTGCCATAACTTTGATTAATAATTGATTAAATAAACCATTCCCACATCAAAGCCAGGAAGAAGAGCTGTTGCTGAAAGGCTGGACTATCAAATAGGACTTTGTTGTGTTCAGCATTGCTTTAGAACTACAGCATTACAGAGGGAACAGAACATTAATTTTTGAGGTCTTAAACAATTACATAAAATAAAATTGGCTCCTTTTCTCTTTAATTAAATACCAGTAGGGTTAAAACACTATAAATTTAGAAATAATCACACAGCCTAATCATTTCCTATATTTTTTTACTGGCTTTATGACTAATTTATATCTAACCTTCCTCGGAACCTATGATCAGAATGTACTTTTTAAAGAAATTCAAAGTGATTGTCACTGGTGTCTAATACTTGGGTAAAGGGAAACAGAGACTTAAAGCATTATAAGATTAAAAGATGACAAATAATGACTTGCACCATTTATATGGTTAAGAAACAAAAACCTGCTTCTTCACTAATAATATGGAAGAGTTGATAAATATAGAATTCATATGTTCAGATTTTCTACTGATGGCAATGTATTAGTTTCAGTAAAGTGGCTTCTTGAATAAATGCATGCATGTGTGTATATATGTCAAGACTAGTATTATAAAATAAATATATCCAATCAAGCAGTTAGACTTGAACAGACCAGGTTTGGCTTGTGAATCTACTTGTTGCAATTATTTTCTTTAGGTCTTAGCTGAAACATTTCACTATTGAATTTATTCTTCCTTCATTTGTACTTGAAAAAGGCAAAAGAATTGTAAGTTTTACATCTGACATGAGCACAAAATTCACTCAGCTGACAGGAATGAATCCATTCAGCCAGGGATCAAAACTGTAGCCCTGGGGTAACGCAGAACGAGTGTCAACTACACTCCACTGTTATGTCTCACAAAAATCCCCTCCAGGAATTCAGCCACAGTATGCTAAATCTATATTTATATGGAATTTACAAAGACTAATAGGGAGGGCACATAAAAAGTGTAGGAGCGTGAATTCCAGCACTATAATTCCATGATTTAAGAAACAATTTTTTTCAATGAGAAAGGGACAATAAAAATATCATTTAATATTCAATCTAGCATACCCAAGAGTTAAATAAAGTTATTGTTAATATAGCATAACTCTCTTCCAGAAACTATCCAAATTTATTCATACAAATTTTTAAAGAAAAGCAAAGGTACAACAGTATCAACAAATGGCAAGCCAACTGCTTCCTTTTCCTTCTTCCTTCATCCTATGTGTATACCTCTACTTTGAGACAATTGCTAAAGAGATTTGAGCAGCTATCTTTTAGTTTTTAGAAACACAGATGGTTTTTTTCTTTTTTTTTTTACAGGAACTGGTAATAAAGTGCATGTAAAAGTTATTTATGTCCAAATATGATTTTAATTGTCCAAATGTCTGATTCCTTAACAGCAAGTAAAACATTTACTTTGAAGAAGAAGAACTTTGCACAGGTGACTGAACCATGCTGGCCCTGAACAATTCAGAAGCAAATTGATGGTAACAATATTCAGGTAGTCACTCTGTTTGTTAACATTCTAACTAGACAAAGAAGAGTATTCTAAGTTTCTGATGGGTAGCATCCAGACATAGGAATGTCCAGTGTCCATGAGCCAGTGATGGCCATGTTTGCTCTTGTTTTTTTTGTTTTGTTTTGTTTAGTTTTGTTTTGGTTCTTTCAGTTTTTACATAGGGAAGAGTTGTACAGAATAAACTCTTAAAAGTTGTGCCATAGCTGACTCAGGAGATTATACTCTTGTTTGTTAAAGTGACACTTTCATACTTTTGTAGAATATAAGAATATGTATGATCTATGGATGTCTGGAAATATTAATATTTTAAGGTAAATCACGTTGGAAAAATAGTCACCTGCTAGGGAATCAATGTTCCTAAGGAAAGAATAAAACTTCTTTGCAAAATACTGCTAACAACATCATCTGCTGTCACACACATTAATGGAAATCCAAATTTGTTAAATGTTCGCATGTTAGAAATCATTTCCTCTGCGGCACTATTAAAATGTGACATATTATTATTTTATAGGCTTTGAAGGGGAATAGAAAATAATTAAAAATGGCTGTGAAAAAAGTAAATCTATGTGGCACAAAGAGCCACGGGGCAGCTGAAAGTCTCTTAGTGGATTACCAGCAGTGAGAGGTGACTGTGGCGTCTCTATAGGAAAAAAAAAATGTCATTAAATAAGGTTTGAATCTAGTTCCAGACTCACGTTTGTTCAAGCATTCAACTTCAGGTTACTCCGTAGTGTACTTTCTATAGTATACCTTTGGATAATATCAATTATCAATAATTTCAAAGACAAGCAAATGATAATGAAGCTGACTTAGTGTAAACGTTCAGTAGTAATGCTAGGCAGCATAGGGAAGTACGGCAGACAACGATGACAATAGAGGTGATATCGGTGGAAGCAGCCCTGTGGGAAATCTGAATACTGAGCACATTGCTCTGCACCGGACATCTAAGTGCTGAAAGAAAAAAAAAAAAAACCCTTAGGCATTTTTTCTATCTTCTTAAGATTGTATACATGTGTGTTTATATATAATCAAATATGACACATGATCAGATGAAGTTAAATATTTTGATCCCTACTCTATTGAGAGGACACAAAGGAAGAAAGCTTAAGTTATTTATCTATAATCCAGCTGTTGGAGTATGTTAGGAGAGTTCCAAGGTATATGTTCTTTTTAATATATGATGCTACCTGTTCCAAAGGACTATCAAAGACAAACATGTGACTTTATTTTGAAAATGACTTGGTTTTGTAGATGGAGATGTCTCTGGTTGTATCATTCTTCGTAAAGATTTTTTAAAATTATTTATGTGTATGAGTGTGTTTTGCCTGCATGTACAAGCATGCATTGCACAGCTGCAGAGGAAGGTATGGTATCTCCTGGACATGGATTATGGATATTTGTGAGCCACCACATGGGGTTTAGGAATGGAACTCAGTGCCTCTGCAAGAATAACAAATTCTCTTAACCTCTGGGTCATCTCTCCAACACCCCCTTGGCTGTGATTTTAAAGAAGTAATATATTAAGAATGAATTTAAATAAATGACAATCAAAACTTTTAGCTTACGTTCAAGTTAATTTGTGTTTGAAAACAGATTACTTGACTAAATGATAATCAGAAGGGTGCATGAAAGTAAGTAAAGTGATAATTGAGAGGCTATCAGCTTAGTATAACAGTCATCATGGTATGTTGCAATACAGTATGGCATAGTATGGTATGATATGTTGTTGACTGATACTGTAATCATTGGATACATTGTCTGTAATCAATGGATATATTGAATATTTCAAGTAAAAGAGAAGTCTAATAGATGGGTTATAGAAAGATTAATCTGATAATTGTGAGATCAAAAAGGGCTAAAAGGTTGAGAGGTCAGATATCATCGTGTCCTAAGACTACGGCAATAATATGACATTGGAGTGAAGTGACTGTAATGAAATAGCTAATTAGAAATGTGTCAGTGCTGCCCTAACTTAGGTTTAAGTGGAAAGATGGCTCCTATATCCACCAGAAAAATAATAGGAAGTGAAGGAGAAGGGAACGGAGGGGAAAAATATATATACATATATATATATATGTATATATGTATATATATATATATATATATATATAGAGAGAGAGAGAGAGAGAGAGAGAGAGAGAGAGAGAGAGAACATCATGTTGAAAGTGCTATAGAGCCACGTTTTTGTTTTTCTTTTGTTGCTTTTTTGTTCTGTTTTACTTTCGTTGTTGTTTTCTGGTTTGGGGGATATTTTTGTTTGGTTGGGTTTTGGTTTTGCTCATTTAGGGACAAGGTCTTTTTGTATCCTAGGCTGATTTGAATTTATGGCAATCCAATCTCAGCCTTCCACATCCTGAGATTACAGATGTGAGCTGCCACCTCTGGTTTAATGCTCTAGTCTTGACAAAGAATTTTTTTCTTTTCCAAATTGTCTCCTGTTTTGCTCTTAATGTCTTGCCCTGGTGGTATGAAGCACACCCACAACAAAAAGGCAATAGCCTCTACTGAAACAAGTCAAATAAATGTAGATGTTAATCACATCTACAAAACAGCTCCACAGCACCAGTGAAGGATATAATTTTTAATCTTAATGGCTCTTTTATTTCCCCCCTCAGCAATGCTCGTTTAAATTCTATGTGCTGGACATACTTCTAGGATTGGAGCTGATTAGGGGTTAAGAGCACTGACTGCTCTTCCAGAGGTCATGAGTTCAATTCCCAGCAACCACATGGTGGCTCACAACCATCTATAATGAGATCTGATTCCCTCTTCAGGCCTGTAGGCAAAACTTGCAGAAAGAATACTGTTTATATAATAAATAAAATAAATCTTTAAAAAAAAAAAGAAAATATCTCAACTTTGAAGGAGATAAATGAGACACATACAAAACAAGCTATGAATTGAACCTGCAGTTGAAAAAATTCAAAAACACAAGGGATACAGCTTTTTTGTTTCTTTTCTTTGTTTTTTTTCTTTTCCTGTCTTTTTTTTTTTTTTTACTGTAACACGTGAAGTAGAACATGGAAGACAAGAAGCAAAAGACGTGCAAAAAAAATGTATCACTAAAGCTTGGAGACAGCGAGAGCAAACGCATGCAAAAGCCACAGCCAGCCAGAGCAGGGCGGAATTATGTTTAGCATTTTGTTTTTAAAATGTTTGAACTGCTCTATATTTTTATACTAAATTAATAAATTTAATTAATTTAGATCCAATTTCTTTTTCTTAAACATTAACTGTGCTTTAACTATTGTCTCCTATCAGAACATTATTAAGATGTTGGATTTAAGTTTGAATTTGCTACAGCTACATTACAAGCTATTAACTAATGGAGACATCTTTTCACTTTGTGTGTTGTTTAAGACCTCATTCAACACTAAGTTGTAACACGAACCTTAAAGGGTCTTATTAATAAAAAGCATGAGAGCCAGATATTGGGGTGAACGTTGAAAGATCAGAGAAACAGAACAAGCCACAGCTAACTTCACCTCACCATTTCCTTAGCTGGTCTTGTTTCCTCAACTGAAAGCCTCTGAATCCCCATCCCAATGGATCTCAGCTGAACTGCTGCTAAAAGCCTAAAAGCTTAAGAAGATTAGTTCCTGGTCCTCACACCTTATATACCTTTCTGCTTCCTGCCATCACTTCCTGAGATTAAAGGAGTGTGTCACCATGCCTGGCGGTTTCCATTGTGGCCTGGAACTCACAGAGATCTTGATGGATCTCTGACTCCCAAGTGATGGGATTAAAGATGTGTTCCACCATTTTCTGGCCTCTATGTCTGTCTATTGGCTGTTCTGTTCTCTGACCCCATATAAGTTTATTAGGGTGCACAATATATTGGTGGACACACTATCACCACACTAAGTCCTAAAGTACTAAAGAATAAAACAAAATCAATTGATAGTGGATCTTCTGGATAGATTTCTCTCATGTTGGCTGGAACCAGTGAATGACAGCAGGTAGGCTCATTTTTATACTTGCAACTAAGTTAAGGATTTTTTTTTAGGTGAAATGGCTACCCTTGATTATCCAGATCAGCCATAAATGCCAGTATAACAATATTTATAAGGGAGGAACAGAAAGATAAAACATAGAAGAGAGGTTGCAAGGTGACGATGAATAGGACACTCAAATAATGTGTCTGCAGGAAATGCTGATAGCTACCAGAAAACTGCAGGTGGGAAGGAAAGTAAAGGAAAAGAGTCTTCAAGAAGCTATGAAGGGGACTTGACCGTGCTGGTTCTATGGTGGAAGTCCAGGGAAACTGATTCCACACTTTCAGTCTCTGAAGCTCATAATCTCACAATTTCTTTTGGTGCCCATAGGCAATCCCAAGAATGAATTCCCAGAATAGTGAAGAACTGTAGTGTGACTATAGCAGCATCTATTAGCTGGGTATCTTTCCCTGAAGCAAAGAAGAGTAAAATGTTGCCTAGATATCACTGACCACTAAAAGTCCTGCTGGCTCTCAGTGGTGCAAATAGACTCTGGGAATGTATATGCACATCAGATGCCATTAACATTTTGCATTTTCTCCTTTAAACTTCACAGTTACTCTATTCCAGAAGTATTTACAATATATTAAATGCGTCTCCATGTTAACTTATTGCTAGAGATTTTAAAGGACCAAGCAAAGAAAAACATCTGAAATTATTCAACATTTTTGATGTAGGAAAAGTGTGCTGCACACATTGACCTTTAAAATTGAAAATCACGGCTGGGAATACAGCTCAGTGGTAAAGTACTCACCTAGCATGTGTGAGGCCCCTAAGTTCAATCTTCAGCATCACACACATGCATATAAAGAAATAAATTAAAACGCCTAATGTATTTTGTAGTTTTAAAATGTATGCAATGCATTAACAAAGAAACATGCATAGATTATTTAATCAGCTCTTGGTGATCATTAGCATCACACATGTAATTTGTATGATATATATAGAGTTGACAGTGAATTACAGTTTTATTAACCCAGTTGTGTTTTTATAGGTCATTAAATTGAGTAGCAAATGTTAATGTGGTATAATGATATCAAGATTTTAACCAACAGTCTTAATTTTAGTCTCTATGTCTCAACCAAAACATGGTACCATTTACACTAGTGTGCTTGAACAAGTAAATTGACCACTGAGTAATTACATCTTTTGTGAAATTACAGCAGCATTTGGGTATAAATGATTTACCTAAAGTTCTATTGTGGGAATCCAAGAATAGAGCCTAGATCTTCTCAGACCTGCTCTAAGATCTGCCACAAGTACTAGGTTTGTTTCCATTGTAAGACTTGGCACCAGCTAACTCCAAATAGCTAAACTGAAAAGACAAACACCAAAACAGTGAAAGTGATGGGATCCAGTTGGAGACTGATCTAAGTCAATGATAGATATCCTTAAAATCACAAGCTTAAATATTCTCTGAATATATATGATACGGAAATTAGGTTTTAAATATGTATCTCAGTTTCCCCAAAGCAAATAATTATCCAAAGCATTATCCCATGATTCAGTAACCCCACTACTGCATATGGATCCACATGTAATGGAATTATGTTTCAACTACAAATCTCCATTCACTGGAGAATTATTAACAACCGCCAAGAGATGGTAGCAAACACATTGTCATCAATAGAAGAAACAGTCAAAAAATTGTAGTACATAAAACAATGGAATACAGTTCGGAGTCTAAAAAGAAAGAAATCCTATCATGTTAAATACTGTTGTGACCCTGGAAGACATTATGTTAAGTGAAATAATCCAGAAACAGGAAGAGAAATAGAGCATGTCCATACAGACCAAAGGTCAAAATCATTGAGACAGACAGTTCAGTTCTGGTGACCAGGATCTGCAGGAAAAGAAGAGGGGGAGCTATTGATCAATGGATGTAACATTTCACCCACACAGAAGGAATAAGATCACAAAATCTAAATTTTATCATAGTGACCATAGTTAATAATAACATAGTACATTCTTGAAAATTAACAAGATAATAAATTGAACTGAGTGTATGAAGTAATAGATATGTTGATTACCTTAGTCATTCTAATTGGTATAACTGATATATAACTATAATTATCTTCTTATATAGTAAAATATATAGCCATTTACTTCTCAACCAGAATATGCCCATAGAAATATAAATGGAAAATATAACTTATTTCTCAGATTAATAGAGTATAATTTTTTAAAATATAAAAACATTCTAAGTTTGTATTTTGTCTATTGCTGGGTTGAAATGAGGTTTCAGTCTGTAGTTGGGGCTTGCAGCTCACAAACCTTCTGCTCCTAAGTGTTGACAATATAGATGAGTGTGGCTATGTTCAGCTGAAGTTTTATTTTCAACACTAAACAAATTACTACTACTTAATCAAAAACTAAAACAAAGAAAATGAACATTTCTACCTCTATATACATTGTGCATATTCATTTTATAACATTTTTGTCTTTGCCCTTCAAAAAGTGTGTGTGTGTGTGTGTGTGTGTGTGTGTGTGTGTGTGTGTGTGTG